>JAGFPH010013365.1:0-15386 GCA_018207615.1 Philaenus spumarius
GAAACGTGAAAAGTGGGTAAAGGAATGGTTGTTGAAACGTGAAAAGTACACACACTTAAGGTTATTAAAAGAAATATCGTTGAGAGATCCTGGTGACTACCACAATTACTTGAGAATAAGCGAAGAAAACTTCAAGTTGTTGCTTTCAATGCCACATTTCGTAAAACAAAGTTCTAATATGCGAGCATGTATTACAGTCGAAGAAATACTTGTTTTAACCCTTCGTTACCTAGCAACTGGAAGTTTTGAATATCTTAAGTTTTCTGTTATAATGTCACCTAGAACAATCAGTAAAGCAATCTTGGATACATGTGAAGTCCTAGTGAATGTCCTACAGGTCAAGAGTATATAAATGTATGCTATGCATTGAAATAGTATAGGCCTACTGATTAACCCCTTAACGGCCTCATTTATTTGGTCAAAACCGATTTAGTTTGACTGCTTTGAAATTTAGAAAATATGTAGAAATGTTTGTAAAAATACTTATAAAAATGTGTATTAACTTATTTTATGGCATAGAGAAAAATGAAGTAATTTACACACAAAAACTGATATGAAGTGTGGTGGATATATTTCATTTTATATTTTACATTAAGCATATAACAAAGGTCATATGATCATACAATGTTTTTAACACAATAACATACTGGTTGTTCAATGAAATAAGGTAGAATAAAAAAAAAAAAACACTAAAACCACATTAGTTAAAAAATGGATTTAAAAAATCTATTTAAAAGTAAACTTTGTTATAATTTTCATTATCAATTAAATTACAAACGCTACTAAAAACATCTTGTGACGAATGTGCGTTAAGAGTGCAGTCATTGAAGCTAAAAATAGGGTCTTACCTCCGAATTTTTTTACTGTAAACCGATTTGCATGAAATTTTGGAATTAGGCTCATCTTACCCTTAACTTCAAAAGTGAAAATGATCTGAGCTCCGCATATTATTTTTAAGGTGTGTAAACAACCCCTTAATGGAAAAATTGACATTGAGCCATTTTATCGATAGAAAACGTGTTTACTATTAAGGGATGAAATTGTAAAGTGTTTTCTGACACAATTACCTCATATTAAAATCATTTTCAACCCCTTGAAAACCTTACAACCCTTGCAAACAACCCCTAAATTGAAAAAATCACAAAAAATTACTTTGGTATGACATAAAAAGATTTAAGTATAGAGTAAATAATATTTTATGTTCTCTATCTTAATTATCGAATTTTTAACCCCCTTTCGACCCTTAAAAACAACCCCTTGATAAAAAATTGCTAAAAAAAATTTCTTTTGATGAAATGAAAAGGATTTAAATGTTATTCCACATTCTCGAAAATGATTATCATATTCTCAAGCTTTTCAACCCTTAAAACTACCCCTAAATTAAAACAGTAGATATATATGATTACACATTTAAAAATAATTTAATTTATAGAGTAAGAAGCACCATTTATTGAATAAAATGTAAACTTACAAGTTGTCTAAAACTGTACCAGATTGAATTAGTAATACATTTAAAAAAATACTGCAACAAGAGCATGACAATGCATAAAAAACCATAAAAAACCATGTATTCAAGCCTACGTTTCCAAAATATATGACATAATATGTATGTATATAATATACATAAGACGATAGTTTTGGGTCTCTATTACTGTGTACTTTCACTTTGCTCCAAATATTCACACTCCGAAATTTTCAGTTTACTAAGTAGAAAAAAATACGACTAGTTTTTGGATCATAACTCCTTCAATTTTGATGCTACCACAACTTATAAAAAACCATTTTAAAGGTAATTAAAAGAGCTACAACTTTTTTCATTACAATATATAGTGAAAAACCTTTTATTTTAAAACGGTGAAGGGTCAAAGGGCTCAAGAGAGACTGTGATTGCGCTGCCGTGCGCTCTTTAAACAATCATACCTCCGTCAATTTTTGTGTGACAGAAAAACAAAAAAAAACAATTTTTTGTCAGAAAAAAACTACATTTTTCATGATTATACTTTTGTACGTATCTTTCATCATTTTTGAGATATTATGAAAAGAAGGTGTTTTTTTTTTTTTAAATTCAAAAACATTTTTTTTCTTAAAATCGTGATTTTTTTGAAAAATATGTGTCCTAAAGCAGCCAAACTGCTAGAATCTATCAAACTCTGTATATTAAAGTTAATTCTAGATGAAATAAATACGATTAATTTTAATTTTGATGGAAATGGCACTTATAAAACACATTGATTTAAAAGAAAAAAACATTAGATGTTCCTCTTATTTGCAATACAGCTCACTCATTTTACGTGCAAAAGACTTTTAACAGTGCTCATTTTAAAGATTATTTCAAGCACTACAAAACCGTATTTCATTAGAATGCATAAAATGTATCTGTTCGCCGCATTGGACACATCGATTAAATTTCAGACAAAATAAAAAACGGCTTTGATCTTTAATATCTCGCTTAATATTGCACTTAGAACACTTTATAAAAAAACAATTTGTTCGGTTTTTTACCTACAATTTTGTTCATCATACAATTTTCGTTAAAATGCATATTTTTGGAGATATTTGCAAAAAAAACGATGAAAAACGTGAAAACATTCTGAATTTTCAATTGCCAATAACTTGAAAAGTATTGGGTTTTTTGAAAAACTTTATCGGGGATTTTTTGCTTGAAATTAGGCCTTCTATCGATATCTGAGGTTATTTTGAAAACAAATGTACACCACCGAGAAGGGGTGGCAACCACCCCCAGGGTATGTGCGGAGTTCAGATCATTTTCACTTTTGAAGTTAAGGGTAAGATGAGCCTAATTCCAAAATTTCATGCAAATCGGTTCACAGTAAAAAAATTCGGAGCAATAACGCTTCAATGACTGCACTACAAGTTGTGTGTGAGGTGGTTGGGGAGTAGGGTGTCTATTTTAATGTAAAGAACCAGACGTGGAATTCATTGACAAAGGATTGTACGCATTTATGGCTACAGAGCCCATATACCAATACAAGTTGACCTTCCAACAACACATCACTTTTCCAGCAAATATGCGCTGCCTTGGTTCCTTATCCTTTAATTTTCTAGCCCAAACCTTTGCTTATTCCAGGTATTCATTATAAGTTTGTTTCCGACTTAGACTGAGACAGACATTTGCAGGTCAAGCTGAGTTGTTCATTTTGTTTAGCATATAGCAACCTTTTGTTTTTTATTTTGTTGCTGGTTATCAAATCCTGTGAAGAGGTGGCGGAAGCGTTAGCTGTCGGTTGCTTTCCTGAAGCCGAAGAAACATTACCTCTTGATCTCGTAAACCTTGATCATCTTCTGTTGAACCGTCAAGTATTGTAGCCTGGAAAGAGAGAACCCCCGTTATAAATATAGTAAAAAGTATTAGTCTTTGTAATATGGAATGAAAATATAATTTTTGACCAGTTCCCTTCCACCTTTGAAAAATGGACTGAAATTGCCTTACAGTCTGGAAACGTGCATAACTTTTGGAACAGCGTAGGCGCAATGGATTGCAAACATATTGCCATAAAGAAACCCGTCAACTCAGGATCATTATATTTCAACTGCAAGGGCTTCTACATACAGCATTGTGTTGGTGGCGGTTGTAGATGCTAGTAAACAGTTCATAATGGTCGACACATGTATAAACGGCCAAATTTCTGAGTTGTTTCATTCCAAGTTTGGTGAGTTACTTGAACAAACCAGTCTTCAATCTCTTAGTAGACTAAGGACTCTTTTCCGTATGTGTTTGTTGCAGATGACGTGAGGCAAATACAACTAACAAAGGAAGAACTAGCATTTAATAAACGCTTATCTTCTTCAACTGCCGATATATTGCCTTCTCTTTTGGTCCAAATTTCCTACTCAAAAATTTTCTTTCTCAAATATTTAACCTCTTCTCGTTGGCTTTGGTGAGGACCTATGATTCGATTCCATACATTATTATTAGTCTTAATATTGTATGTTACAGAACCAGTTTGACTTTTCTTCCTACAGTTCTGCTTTTGAATATTGAGTCCTTAGCGCATAACAAATATTTCCCGTTGTGATTCGTCTATTTATGTCTACAGTTATACCATTATCAGTTGTTAACAGTGAATGAACCTGGACAGGTAAACTCCCCAACCTTTTCCAAGTAATGGTAGCCAAGGTTTTCTGCTCCTTCTTTGTACATTTGGGGACCATTAACTTTGTTTTTTGCTGATTCACTTCCAGACCGAATTTTTCTGCTGATCTTACCATTTGTTTTAATACATCAATTCAAACTGAGTTTCACGCCAAGGAACGTGAAATTTGGTACACATATTGCTCATAGGTGCTAGAGGCGCACTAAGATAGGAATTTAAAATATTTGGACTTTAAGGGTTGAAACATCCCCTAAAACAATATATGTTGTTTGTTTACTTCCCTTAAAGCTGAAATTGTGTACATATATTTTTTGCAAATCACATATGAAACATAAATGAGTTTTACATTTTGTTACTTGCTGCTAGGAGTGAAAATGTGTTAAAACCCCTAAAACAATAATTATTAATATTCATACATTCCTTAAAACTAGAGAGCTGAAATTTTGTACATTTATTGCTTACATGATACACATAAAAAGTAAACCATTTATCTTGAAAATGATCCTATCTAGAGCCACTTGACTTATCAATGGGTTTCTCGATTTTTGGAGTACCGGACCCACGAACGAATTTCAATCTATTCCAGTTTCTTCAATTTTTTGAATATCAACATCAAATTTGTTTTACAAGTTGAATACACCAGTATAAATATTCTTAGTAAGTATGAACGATTTTTTTCATGTTATTTTTAAAAACGAGGCGCTTGAAAATAGTCTTTTGTTTTACCTATCTCGTTTTAACTATAACACTTTTGGATTCAACGACTGCATTTTATACATTTTTGAACATATCGATTTAAAAATTGGTACAGAGTTACAAATACAATTGTTTTTTGCTATACTTATTTTAAAAACTATATTTAAAAAAATTGACTAATCTGCAGCCGATTAACTCAAGCGTTTTGATGAAAAATCTAAAAAGGTCTAAAATTATACTTTTTTAAGTTACTCGTATTTTTAAAAGTAAATAACAAAAAAGATTTATACTCCTTGATCTTGTTTGAATCTATATGTTTAAATTGTAAAAAAACTTTAAGGTTGATATTTTGAAAATTCTCTAAACTGGAGCCGATTAAAATTAGTTCGTGGGTCACAACTCCTAAAATCAAGAAACCCATTGATAAGTCAAGTGGCTCTAGATCGGGTCATTTTCAAGATAACAAGCTGAGACTCAGCATGAATGTTTAAAATATATATTTTAACTCCTATGCCAAATTTCAATTCGATATATTTAAAATTCAGCCTATTTAGAATGAGCGCCAACGCTTCATATATGAATAAGATTTCAACTTTTAGTGATTTCCCCTGCTGCAAAATACATATCTGCATTATGGAATTTTTTGCAGACAAACCATTGCTCGGAGGAAAGAAATACATATGACTTTTTTTATTGAAAAATACTTCCTCTACATGGTGGTATTTTTTATTTTTTATTTATCTTCATCCCAGCTCGAAATATTAAGGTTAATCGGGGGGAAAAAATGATTTTCAATTTTATTTTTCGACTTTGGGAAATCGATGGACTGGTAATCTTTGTTTTATGTTAATCTACATACTTTAATGTACTTATAAAAAAAATCTGCCGTATTGTAAATTACTGGAACTTTTGATCTAAAATTACCCCTACCGACTGGCCTAAATAGTAGACTATTGATTAAGTTCCAAATATTGTACTGTGAGCAGTAGTCCCCCAAAAAATAAGTGCCGAATGGAAAAGTGTATTTTGTAGATTTACGTCTGATTTATTTGCGAGTATATTCTGATATACTTAAGCTTTCGTTTTTATATAAATCAAGGTAATTAAATCTGACAATATTTTCCATTTCACCCCAATCATTTGAGTTAACCAGCAAAGTTGAAAATGTATTTGAATTCGTTAAAATACATTGTACTGTACATTTTAGCGAGATATTTAGAGTGATGTAGGTCGATGTTTGCATATCACGCCGGGAGCGCAGGTTGGCAGGATTCCCACGGCAAAGTGGTCCTTAACTGGTAAAGATCATCAGTCATATCCAACCCTTGCTTTATTTTATAAAATCGGACGAGTTTCATTGCATTCCCCGCTGGCTGTGATAAATTAGGCCACTTCCAGTTTGGCAACCCTTTCATTTCCTCAGAGTACTCACATATTTCCTATGATTTGAGTATATTAATGTCTTTATAAAAAAAAAAATGAAGAAATGTGAGTGCTTACACCACTTGGTGTACGTTATAATACCTTTGATAGTGATGAAACTGAAATAAAAGAGTATTGTAGAAAAAAATCTGTATACAAAGAGAGGTTAAAACTTACAATGAATAAGTCTAGGCCTACTTTCATATGTTGTAGTACATAAGGTACAGGGTCCATAAAGAGGACAACAACAATGAAAAATACATCTTTTGTCCGTTAGGTACAAAACCACTTGTATGATCATATATATAGTAAAATGCAGCCACTCTTAGACATCAGTCTATCCTTTGGGGTAAATCTTGAGAACAGATATTCAGATTTTGATACGACCCACATCTGCAGCAAATAATCCGTAAAAGTAGAACAAATAGAGAAAATGTTTCATTCTAAATTATTACTACGAAGGCATTAACGTTTAATTATAATATTATGTTGACACTACTGATTTTTTTTAGAGAAGTGGGTCATCCTGCATGAAATCCTTATCTTACCCAAAGACGCATCCCTGGGTCACGATTCAGACTCATACTAAATAAAACCACCTCCTTCAGAGTTCCTGGTCTGGAATCGCTTGCGCACTACTTCAATCCAGAGCTCTTCTTGTCATTTCTTCTCTCTATTTATATTCTTTCTTGTTAATATTAATAAAAGCCATTTTCTTCTTTCTTGCTGACTAAAACAGCTCTTACAAATTGTCAGATCCCGTTCCAGTTTTCATCATTCGCTAGCAACACCTTGCCTTTGTTGGTCGCTGTCACCACCTTCGTGACGGAGAACAGCCTTTGCCTCTCCATATCCCATCTGCATCATCTCTTAGTACTTCACACATTTTGCCAGCTTGGCGATGTAACTTTTCAAATTTTAAAGAGGAAGCTTCTAAAACAACCATGCCCTGTTAGCAGTTGAATGATGTAGAAGTGTAGGTCACCAAGCTTTCTCTCTGTCCAGCTTTTAATATCGGGAATGAGACGGTATGTCCACCGTCTCTTCATTCCATCTTTTTGCCAGCTATTCAGAGTCTGTATTCTTTCGGTTAGGGCCGCTGTACTCCTTTTAACGTGTGATTCTCTGACTTACATCCTTTTCTTTTCCATAGCTAGCAAATCTATAGGGATCACACCTACGATGGCTAAGACCGCTACTTCAGACACGATATGGTAAGAATATATTATAGTTATTGCGCCTCTTCTCTGGACGGATAATAAGCTAAGTTTGTATTTCTTTTTAAGGACAGCGTCCGCCCATATTTCTGCTCCATACAGCATGATGGAGCTGTCTCCATCAGCAATCTCCTTTTGCTTTGTCTGGGTCCTCTGATATTGGCCACCGATCTGCTCAGGTTAGCTACAGTGATTGATGCCTTTTTAGCCACTTTCCTGATGTGTTGTCAATATGATATGATAGCTTTGAATCCAGAGTAATTCCAAGATATTTTATCGCACATTTGGTGGTGATGGTCTCGTTTCTTACATGGCCACTATTGTTGGTATTCTTTTTCTTGTTAGAATAAGTATCTCCGTCTTAGCAAGTGCCAACTGCATTGCACGGTCACTCATCCACTTGCTGACTCTCCTCATCACTTGGATGATTTTTAACTGGGCTAGTTCTGTGCTGCGGGCCTCAATTACCATTACCGCATCATCTGCGTAAGGGGGCCTCAATTACAATTAACGCGTCATCTGCGTAAGTGACGAGGAAGGTGCCCGCTGGCATCTCAATCCGCAACAGGATGTCGTACAGAACATTCCAAAAGTCTGGTCCTATAATGTATCCCTGCGCTACTCCGGCGGTGATTTGTCTCTTACTATTTCCAGTCGCAGTCTCATATTGGATTTCCCTGTCGCAGAAGTAGCCTTTAACCATTCTCATGAGGTAACCTGGGATCTTAAATTAATGTTCCAGCGCCCACAATAGCAATCCACCTGACAGAATCAAAGGCGTTTTTCACATCCAGCGTCATCTGTACTATGAACTATTGATTATTACCAAGCATGGCACTATTATTAATAAGACATGGGAAGCAAACAATATTTGTAAATAAATGCCTACATGATAGATAATGCATATCATAGGAAGTTATCTAAAAGGTACACGTAAATGAGTTTCTACACAGATACCTAATTGGAAAAATAAAAGTGTTGCGTGTTTGAGACAAAACAACTGCCCGGTCTAGAAAGTAGACAACTATCTTTCCACTTCCCAAAGTTTGCATGGGTTGTTGTATACCGTACATGTTCACGTAAGCTCAATAGTACATACTTTAACTACAGAGAATAGATTATTTACTATTTTTTGTTTGATCTTTAACACTAAAAACTTGTTAAGTAGAATTTTACACGAATGAAAATTACACGCATACAGTTCAATACCGCCATTAGTCAGTCTACACTAATTAATTCGATTTGTATTTAAGGGTGTTCAACACCACTCCAGTAAATAATCGAATATTGTTGTATAAATCCACAAGTATACAACGATACAGTAGCTAGAATATCGTGTGTAATATTACTATCTACAAGATCGCATTAGGCCCTTAATCAACTCCTATAAAAACGAGTGTATGTCCGTACGTGAGTAACACAGCTGATTTCACCCATCATCTGTTGATCTTAAACACAGCTAGCTATCTTAGATTATACTTTGGGGGTGATGTTTATAACTTCAATCAATATAAGTCTTTTGAAGTATATTTTCTTCAAATATGGGTTAAAGAACTAATGCAGGTTATAATAAGTTATAAGATTTGCTTTGAGGTTATAAAATGAATATAAATACCTACTTTTATTATCACATATATTATTTCTCAAGACCATTTTTTTGTCGGTACGCCATAACTTCTATAATACATCATCAAATTACATGAATGAGGCATCATTTTAAAGCTTTCCTTAACCGCTACACCGGAAAAATATTCAAAATACATTTATACGAAAAAAGAAAAAAAAAGAAATAAAGAATCCGAAAGTAACAGTTGTATCGTATAGTATACGCACTATACGATACTAAATATACGGTGTGTACTTTAATTAAGTGGGATTTAAGTAAGTTAGAATGCGAATGCTTCGCACGGGTCAGCTAGTTAAAATATATTCATTTAAACAAGTTTAAAGAAGATATACTAATTCGTTTAGCTTCGGAAACATTCGTACATCTTCGAATAACATATAAACATATATTAGATTATGAATTTCTTTATTATAATATTAATAACGTCAAAATGATTTGATCTATCAATATGAAGTTAGAAAGCAATTAAAATATAATATTTGTGTCTTTATTTAAATATATAACAATGAACATAAATAAAAGGTTTTTACAAATAGGCCTACAGTTTTATAATCCTTATAATTGTACACATTTACCGAGTTAAAAATCTCCGTCAGCATAGTTAGGTAGGCCTAGATAAAGTCTGTTGATTTTAAATAGTACTTTTGTAAATTATGTATTTCTGATGTGAATCTAATAAAACTGCCTGTGATTTTTCACGGAGGCTTACTTGTAATATAATATATGAATACAATTAAATATTTTTAGAAAATTTCAATGTATGATAAAAACAAAAATCTTGTAACAAGTTTCTTGTTTTCAAGAAATCAACTAAAATCATGTTTTTCGTTTTGCATAAAAGCAAATGTATTTAAATAATATTGATAAATAATTACAGTTTTTATTTACAGTTTTGTCATAATTGTTATAAACATTTTAATTTCATAGTTCAATGAAATATTTGTAAAAATCCTGAAAGCTGTATGAGACTGTTCATGCTATTACTCTTTATAATATTGTTTACAAAACAAAATATTTAAGAAAACAAAATACTTCAGTAGCGTAGATTTTAACACATAATTGCAAATAGTTGTTCTGTGAAGTTAAAAGTTTTTCGTGAGATTAATGGATATAGGAGAATAAGTTCTGATCGAGTTGTTGTTTGCTGCACAGAAAATGTATTTAGTGACAGTAAAAACTATCAAAATTATTTGATAAGCATAAGTAAAATTTAATATTGTAAAAATCTATTTATCAAAATATATTCATTCATTCATAAACTAATTTCAGCTTTCTTTTTTTAGACAAAAACTCATAAATCACTAAATCATACAAGATCATACTAGATTACATTAAATACCACGAAAGAATACCGTTGAGGGACGGGCTTGTGTACACCGAGACCTTGAACGCTCCAATCGCCGTAGTGCGACGTTGTCACGTTCTTCCCACGCTTCTAACTGACTGCGGCTGACTCAACGCATTTATAATTCTTTAAACTGTGCGCTCAAGCCTCGAGCTGTAAATACCAGGAGTGTTCGAGACTAGTAGATATGGCAACGCTGCGCGCCCATCCTATTGGCCGCCACGCAACGGTATTCTTTAGTGGTCTTTAATATAGGATTGTATTTTAATCCTAATTTGTCCAACGATATAAAATGTTTCTCTTATACACAATTATGAACTTAAAATACATGATGATTAAAACGCAATTTAAACGTAGCAATGTAAGTGGAAAACAACTTTTATAAACTCAGGCCAAGATACACACTTAGAGAACTGTAAACAACTTTGGTGTTATGTAGTTACCAATGTTACCATCGCTACAAACACAATGTGCAGAACTGCAATAGCACGCGAAGTAGGACACGTGAATTACACTTGAATTGTCTCTCGACTATACAGTAGGCCTACTTGTTATCGCCATTACAGTGTTGTAAGCTTGTGCGAACTTCTTTACACCATGTCCTAGACTATAACTTAGTTACAAACACTCGGTTATGTCAATTGTTCGCTGATTTTGTAATATTTAGCAAACTTATTGAATAAAAAGTTTACTTACAATAAATATACTTTCAAAATTTCGTGCAAAAATAAAAAAAAAAAATAAAAAGGGATTATTTTAGTGCGTTCAAGAATTAAATTGGGAACTCTCAGAATTGGGTGAGTTCTAAGATATCAGATGTTATAGGTTCTTGCAATAAATAACTGAAATGAACATCACACACACCTGGTTTCAATTAAATGGGAGTAGGAATAGCTTTGCACTGTTGTTGTAGGTTCAAATCTAGTTATTGAACAGTAGACCGTATCTTTGGTGATGGGCAATGAAAGAGATTTCAGTAGAACTGGTAATTAGAAACCAAATGCATACATTTTTATTTTGGGAGGAAATTTCAATTCAATATGTCGCATTTAGAACTGTTTACCTGCCCGCCTTAGTTTCATTTTACCTAATAAAATATCAAATCCTCAGTATAGAAGCTGCAACTGAAAACTTTCTTTATCCATGCAAAAAAGATAACAAAATATTAAAACAGGATCTCGTTTTAAATCTTTCAAATTAAATCACGAATTTTTCGTTTTTCAATTTTGTTATCCTTTTTTATATTCAGCCTTTAAAAATTTTCTGATCGCCTAATATTTAAATATGTATTCAAAAAGAATATTCCCCAAGTCATTCTTCTACAGATTTTAATTAAACTCTTTTTAGAAAAATTAACAACAATAAACTAACCTCCAAGCACACCTAGCTATGTACGATTGCAATTAATTCGACTACCGGATATTGTACTACGTATTCAAAATAAAAGTGTATTTGACAGAATAAAAAACTCTAATCCAGATTCTATTTTATTTTACTTTTCTCCAAATCAGCGAATAATAAATCTGAGCGCTTATTACATGTTAACGTAAACAATTTGCACAAACCAAATGTACGAAATGCATTAAGGGGGTATGATGAGGACCAGGGAAGAAGAAAGGGTGACAGGGTCCATTTTTCATGTGTCGTGACGCGTAGGGGAGGAATACCCTCAGCTAAGTGCTCTGTTAATCTTTACCACCCCCTCCCCTACACTCTCCCTCTCTTAGCACGAGACGACCATTTAAATCTCTTCTCAAAACTTCTTTTCTTCTCCCTTCCCGTCTGCATCCCCTTGTTCCAGTCTTTTTCTAAAAATGTTTTCTTTTCTCTTTTTTTTTCTTTAGAGCAGTGTCAACACAGAAAACTGTGTACATTATGTGTTAAGTAAACTTTTTTTACATTTCGTTTGCCGCCCTAAATGTATTTATGTTCGCCGCTCGAGACTCTCTATTAGTAAGAGTAAAAATATTTGCGTAGCGTGCGCTTCCCACATTTCTAAAGTGTTTGCACTTAGCCCGTGATCTTGGGACGTCAACGCATCGTCCAAACAATTAGACGGATGACTTCGCTCTATTTCAGCCCGTGCTTCATATTAATCAGTTTTTACTCAAAATGTATTTCTTAAAACTATTCGAGTTAAGAAATGTCTCAGCAAATGCATTTGCTTCGAACTTCAAAAGTTCTTCTTGGAGGTCAACCTCGCGAGTCATCTCCGTCACCTTCAAGATGGACGCTTGCTTATTTGTACACCGAGTACGGAATATCTTGAGCTGTGGCAACCGTTGAACAGTTTACAGGGTGGGCTGGGGAAGGGGGCACTCCTGCACATACGCAGCCTTGTATTAACCTGACATGAAAACATTTGTCACGTAGGTGTCGCTGAGTAAACTCAGTAAAGTAATACATTTCTCATCAAAAAAGTTAACTTCTATTTAAAAAAAAGTTCCAACAAAGAAAAATCTAATGGGGTTTTACATTAAAAAAGACAATACTACTGTTTACTAGCTGTCATACCACTACCAAAGTGAGTTAGTGGTAGTACGATGTTTGTGGCAAGGCTAGTAGCACGCTGCGCGCTGTTTATCCCTCCCCCTCCAGTGACGTAGGCCACGCCTCTAGATATTCCGCTCTCAGTATACCCATTGGTATACCGTAGTGGCATAAATTGTAAAGATAAAACAACAGTTTTGTTGGGAAAGTGTAAAAATTTTACGAAAATGGACTGAAAAAACCCGAAATGATTGTTTCAATGCAAGTAGAAATGCATAACTTAGAAACTTCAACCTAAAACCAAGAATAAATTTTACACGCCTACGGTTGATCATTTTTACCATTATACTCGGGAGCTATTGCTGTCGTCACCATGGAACTACTTCTTCAAAAATTTCAACAAATTTTTTTTAAATCCTTGAACTGTTTTTATATGGTCACGATAATTCCTATAATTTTAAACAAATTAGGCCCTACTTTCAGACTGATACTTAAAATGTAGAGATGGAAAGTATCAGTCGAATTCGTTAATGGAGTTCGTGTTTTGATAACGCAACCCTTAGCACAAAGGGCGCAAAAAACAGGGGTTGAAAGTTTAAAAATTTTAACTCTCTCAGTAGGAACCATATCAATCCATTCAACATTTTTATAAACCTTCTAAATATTATCTAAAACTTTTACACGAAGCATTTTTACTAACCAGCTTTTACTAGTACCCAAAATGAGATCACAGAACAAACAATTCATTCGTCCCTTATATATAGACACAAAATCAAGCTCCTACAAATTATTATAATCCTTCCAAATATTATCAAAATCTTTTTTTAACTGAAACTGTTTTTACAACTGCAACCCTTAGTGCAAGGGGAGAATAAATTTGTTTAGTGATTAGATTATGGAAGTAAGTGGAAACTTTAAAATCTCTCTGCCCTTGAATAGGCCGATCCTAAAGGGATTATTTAGGTTTCATTAAAAGAATACGTTTTGATTTAAAAGAGCAGAAATTTTGTTTTTGTTTTGATTAGCTAGATTAGAATATGACAAGGTCATTTGGTCTCCTTAGAAGATCTATATTGAGATGAAGAATGTTCAGAGGAGGTTTCCTGGATATCTCTATCACTAAATTACTTGTTTGATTTGTTGAGATCACTGATTTTCTTTGAGATTTAACCCTACACAATGTACCGTCACTCCAACACATTTGTAACAAGTGATTGTATTGAATATTTGACCCACTAAAAATCTTCCAATATAAAAAAAAAACAAAAACCATTGGAAAGGTAATGTTTCAAACTTTAATTTTTTTATCTAAATTTCTTTCTAAAACGTATATTTACATACGTAATCACCGTAGAAGTTTATTACTTTTCTACAACACACTTGCCGCCCGAATATTCACCGGATTTCATCCTAAAACTCAACGAAATAACTCATCTTTCTTCCCTCTAAACTATACAGCAGGGGTTCTCAAACTGTGGTACGCGTACCCCTTGGGGGTACGCAAAAATTATCAGGGGGTACGCGGTGCCGTTTAAGGTTAGGTGCCCAATAAACGAGCCAGTTCAACAGTTTTGTAGACTGATTTAGGAACTAAAATATCTGTAACAAAGCATTACAATTGTATGAATTCCCGTATATTAAATTAAATATTAGAATTTTTATTTTCGATTGATATAATGTAAAACTGTTTTAGTGTTAGGAGGCTATTTGTTTTCTTCCGTGAAAGTTTTCTATTTTATAGTCTGTTCCGCGCGCCATTGCAGACAAAACCTTTACGATCGGCCCATATGATTCTGTGAAAACAAATTCTTATCTCCTGGTCTACAAGGGATGAGCGAGAGTTTGTGTCCTTGACTCATATCAGTGTCAGTGCAGCGTTGCCTGTTGGCCTGTGTTGTTTATCAGTCGTTCGTTTCCGTTGTTATTATAACCTCAAATCTGCTCAAACAGTTTAAGACTTTTGTTATCGGATTTAAGTGGGAATATCAGTGTAAACATTAAGAATGGATAAGTGGTTCAAACGGAAAGTATCTCATGAAGATCTTGACCAAGATGCTGGGCCATCAACGTCTAAAATCGTAAGTAGGCCTGATTGTAATTTTCAATCCGAATGTAAAAATAAAAACCCTGAAAAAGTGGTAAATAAAAAAAGGAAGTATGACGAATCGTACTTAAAATTTGGTTTTACTTGGACAGGAACTTCAGACGAGCCTTCTCCACAATGCGTGGTTTGTTTAGAAATATTATCCAAAAACTCCATGAAACCGTCTCTTTTGACTACATACCTTTGTGAAAGAGGGTTTTCGAGCTTAACATATTTAAAAAGTAAGTACCGAAACAAGCTTAATGTTGAGGACGATTAAGGTTGTACTAAACGAAACTTGAGCCGAACATTGAGGAACTATGTAAAAAGAAGCAAGCTCATCCTTCTCATTAATTTTTTGTAATGCGTTTCAAATATGTTTTCAAATATA
>JAGFPH010013365.1:15786-26740 GCA_018207615.1 Philaenus spumarius
CAACTTTGAAATTTCTAATAGAAACCGCTATTTTTTATAAAGGATTTGGATTGTACATGCAATTTTAGGACGTTTTTATAAATGGTGTTTTTTTTATAAACTTAATTGTTTAACCGCTAGGAGCGCTGAAAGTTTCAGAAACTCTTATTTCAACAATTATTAAAGAGGCAAGTTTTACCACTTGCAAACAATAAAATTTAACCCAAAGTACAATATTTTGTACAGTGGAATGTTAAAAAGCTGTGTCAATTTCACAAATACTTTATTTTATATGAAAAACCTACTTAAATTACTGTTAAATAAATGGTACCATTAACTGGTACATACTTTCTCACGAACATTTATTTAAATTATTTAACAGATTCACTGTGACTTGTAGGGTGGGGTAGGAGAGGTGATTTTTTTAACAGCAATTTAAGTAAATTTTTTAAAATAAAATTAAGTATTTGTGAAATTACATTAGCTTTTTTAACTTTCCATTGTACAAAATATTATCCTTTGAGTTAAATTTTATTGTTTTCAAATGGTAAAACATGCCTCTTTAATAATTGTTGAAATAAGAGTTTTTGAAACTTTCAGCGCTCCTAGCGGCTAAACGGTTAAGTTTATAAAAAAAAAAACCAGGAATAAAAAGTCTTACAATTGCATGTAAAACCCAAATCCGTCATAAAAATTAGGGGTTCCCATAAGAAATTTCAAAGTTGACCACCATATTGGAAAATGACGGCCATTTAGAAATATTTTAACTACATGTTTTTTAATTTCTCATAAAACAAGGAAAGGTCCCCCATTTAAAGTTTGCTGTAAAATTAATACTTTCTGAGATCCTAATGGTGGCCCAATTAAAAAAATCACATAAAATAGAAAATTTTTGAGAGGCTGTAGCTCATAAACGGTTGGGTTTAGGAAAAAATACAAAAGAATCAAAATGTCTTAAATTTGTATCTTTAATCGAAATTCAACATAAAAAACGGGGGTTTCCATTTGAAAAAATGAAGTTGGCCGCCATATTGGAAAAATGGCGGAGTTTTTGAAAATGTTAATATTGTATTTTTAATTTAAGGGAAAAAGTAGGGAAGGTCGCCCGTTTAAAGATTGTTGTAACTTTTATAGTTTCTGAGATGCCAATGATGGCCCATTTAAAAAAATCACCCTGTATAATATATCGTTTGATTCGTCACAATTTCCCCTATCTAATACTACCATCCAATGAAAAATCGAACAAATAGTTTCAAAGTTGTGGGGCGTTTTGTAGACCCTTGCAATTGGTCAGTTTTCCAACCAATAAACAGCCTTACTTATTACACGTGATATCTGTGTGACCACAATCTATTTTTAGATATTTTGGTATCTTTGTAAAGATAATGCTTCAAGCTAACTTTCCCTGTAAACCAAATATGTTTTGTTTGAACAGTTTGTTGTGTAGGGCCGTGGGAAAGTGACTGTTATTACGTTCTCATCCTACGTTTGAATTTGAACCCTAACGGACTTTTATAACATGGGTAGACATAGGAGTTTTCGCTCGCTTCTCGTATAGCTTGTATGGATGGGAGGTTTTTATATTTGTTCTCACTTTTGTTATTCAAATAATTCTAAGTCGAACACTTTTATAAAAAGATAATTTACAAGTATCAATTCCTTCATTTATTCTCTACAATTTGTTATAATAATATTTCATTTTTGGGCAAAGCATAAATATTAGTAAATTACGTTTCAAATTTGGCATACTTTTGATAACACTCTTGTTGTAGGAACATAAAAACTCTTGTTTTCAAAATAAGAAATTTGAAAATATTAAAAGTTTTTATACAGTTCTATTTAGAACTAAATTACGAAATTTTTTTATATTTATGGAAAAATTACAAAAAATGTTTACTACTTTTTATATAGACCTAAAGTTGAACTTTTATTTTTCGTATCTGAACATTTTTGGTTTCTTGAGCTAATAACTTTGTAAGTTTTACATCTTTAATTTATTTACTGGCATATATGAATTGTTTGAATCTTTTTCTACAAAAAAGCTACGGAACACTTTTGGATTGGGGTTCATTTACTATGTTTGGGGAATTTTTGAATAAATGCTTGCACACGCCAAAAAATCTATTTTCGTTAAAGCTGTCGGTTCCACGGTTAAGAAATTAGGAGGAGAATTAATCACACAGCTTTGTGGACTTTTAAAATAATTAGTTTATTTTATATTGTTCGCATGATCCTGTCTGGTTGTATAACTTTTAATATTGGCAATCCACAGACTATAGTTGTGGACAGCGTAACTCTGAACCAAGAAAATGTTAGCGTCTGTCGCCCGGCCAACCCTAATTAGTGTCTCTTGGCTGCACTCAATGCAAACAAGTACTAGGTGCCTAATACCAAAAAGTCAGTTAAATTATTGTCAAAAATTATTAAAAACCATTATCATATTACGTTTTGTATTTAAATTTCGATTATTTTGTATTGCTTCATAAAAAATCGCCAGTTTCAAGGAAAATTGTTATTTCCACAAAAATCTCAACATCGATTTTTTTGCGATCACTATACTTTCTCTATACTGTAGTATAGTGAGAAAGTAAAAAGAGTATAGTACGTGCATTACGTTTCTGTGTAAAACCTATTAGCATGAAAGTTTTCAATTGCTTTCTACATGCAACCGCTATATGTAGCATATCTGGCCATGTCTCGTGAACTTGTTAATGTAAATCTAATGAAGATGGGGTGTGACTTCTACTGAACATCAGCAACTAGACCTGTATTGGCAGTTCCAATGGTAGCAAGCTAGACGGCGTGCCAGCTGATTGCGCCAAGCCGTTCCCTTCTCTTACGACTTACTGTGTCTGGATATGCATATGTAATTCCACTGACGGATTAACTGTAAAACATTTCAGAGTTTTCGAATCTTAATGAACACTTGAATATAATAACTCGCAGAAAAATCCAACGACAATGATTGGATTCGAACAACATACCCTAGCGTATGAAGCCGGCTCTTAGACAACTAAAGCATCATCGCTCCCTATTTACTGTCTGAAACAGTCCTGTTAGGTACATTAGGTTAGTTTATAATCAAATTATCTTGTCATAAATTACAGTTAATATTTATTTTTAAATTGTTTATAATATTGACAATATACAGGATGAACCGCGATCCGGAAAAGCTTCGTTTTCTAAATATTTGACATTTGTTTTTTTTTACAAAAGAAATCATATCAAGAGAAATGTTTGACCGATTGAGTTCAAACTTGGTATAAAGTTTAACCTATAAATGATCTATTTTAAGAAAAATAAGCGATTATATTCAATCATGTATTTCAAAATGGCAGCTATTTGAAAATTTCAAACCTAAATTACCCAAAACCCGTACATTTTACCAAAAAATGTCAAAACACCTTCTTTTGTAGCCCTTTTAATTCCCTATCGGATGGTGTAACTGTCAAAATAATCGGATGGAGGATAATAGTTAAGATAATAACAGCAAATGTACATACAATATTGTTGTGTTTACTGTGTTGGTATAGGATTTCGGGTTTAAACAAACCAAATATTACACATATTTAAGCACAAGTATGGTACCGGTGCTTCAATATAAATATTTGATGGTTCTGTTTTGATCTTTTTGTCAAAACTATCTTTTTTGCATTTTGTAATTTGTAGTTTTCAAGATTTTCAGAAATTTTCTAACCTCCCAGACTAACTAGACTTTTTTAAGGGACTACATTTTTTTAAATTAGAGATGTTTGAAGTACTCATACTTAACAGAAAAACTGTTGCGAAACCAAAATTTTGTGGAAATGTCGCCTATTCATAGGCCTATACTGTAAGGTGAATGCCAGCCGTCCCTTCAGTTTACTGGTCTCCATTCACCAAAGTATATATTATGGTGTGTTGAGTTGTGACGTAATTAATATAATATTGGTTAGTCATGAAATCTGCTTAAATGTTTTTAGGGTTCCGTATATAAGGAACTGGCACATACTTTCTCACAAACATATTTAAATTATTAAACAGATTCACTACTGTGACTTCATAATTGTAGGTGGGGTAGGAGTGGTGATTTATTGAAGTAGGAGATTAACTAATAAATATTATTATTATTATCTAGAGAGAAAACTATTCGATCGATTTCGAACAAATTTGCACCAAAAACGTCAATTAGGGCTGTATAGATGGACGAAAAGAGGTTTCGGTAAATTTTGAAAAACAACCGCCTTTATGGCCAAAAAGCACCCAAAAATCAGTTATTATTATTATTATTTTTAGCTAAACGAGAATTTCTAGAAAGATGCGGATTTTTGCATATGGTATTGTACATTAAAGGCTACAAATAAGCCAAATTTTATCAAAATCGTTATAGCCGTATTTTTATAAAAAATAACAGATTTTTTTAGGGGTTTTTTTGTGAAAATGAGGGTTGTTTTAAAAAAAATTTCAAACCCGTTTTTCGTGCATCTATACAGGCCTACTTGACATGTCTGGTGCAAATTTGTTTGAAATCGATCGAATAGTTTTCGCTCTAGCTTTGTATACATACAGACAGACATTTTGTAAAAACCACTTTTTTGGACTCAGGGGGTTCCAAAACGGATATTTCCACAAAAATCTGATTATCGATTTTTTTAAAATATAAATATTTTTAGTGGAATTTTTTGTTTTGGTGCTCCCTGAACCCAAAAAAGTGTTTTTAGAGTGGTGTCTGTCTGTCAGTCTGTCTGTATGAATACACGACCAGAGAGGACACTATTGGTCCGATTTTCATGAAATTTGGTATGTAGGTACTAAACCCTAATATCTCCAGGCCTTTTTTTCATTTTTTGGAATTTTTAATTTTGAAGGGTAATTTACCCCTAAAAACCCGTAAAAAACGACTAAAATGCAAATTTCTCAAAAACGGCTCTAACGATTTTGATCAAATTTTCAGTATTTATAGTGCTTAAGATGCCAAACAAAATGACACCACCCGCTTTTATCAAAACTTCGGCGTTTTATAATTATGGGAAAATGTTTAAAAATAAACAAGTTTTTGTTGTCAATCTAGCATCGCGGCAGCGGCCGCACGGGGTAGCACCACGGTAGCGAGCACGGCCAGTAATTCATAGGTAGCGCGATCGAATCCCGCCTGGGGCAATAATTTTTTTATACGATTGACGTAGGTAGAATATTATTTTTTTTTTTTGTTCTAAAAAGTAGTAAATAAAATGATTAAAAACAATATTATTTTGACTACAGTAAGTTGGGAGAAAGTTTGTGTCAGTTAACTGATACCGTTTATTAATATTAGTATGGATGTTAAATGTATACCCTTGTCTCAATGAACATATTTTAACGCAATTTCAAATTTTAGTTTGCTCATAATCAAGCAGTATTTTTAGCTTCTTGAAATTTAGCTTATTTTAAAAACTATTTATTTTTTATTAAAAAAAAATGTGATTCCATACTGACTTTAGGACTTTAATAATGTAGACTGACATAATGGTATCGGCCATTTTCTGTTACAGTATTTTGCTATATTTATGTCCACTATCTAAGACCAATTATCGTCATTTGTTTAAAACATATTTTGACTAATTGTTTACTTTGATTTACTCACACGTTTAAAACAGACAAACTAAATTAAAATCTTTCCAGCCTCAGGCGCCCCTCAGAATATTTCTAGTTTGATTGATATCGCTATTTTCTCGTTTGCTAGCTACTCGTCTAAATATAGACCTGCCACTTTACTGAATCTAAAAGTGTTTTGACTAAGTTTACATGTTTCTGAATGGATCCTGTTTTTGTTTTGTAAAACATTTCAAGAATAAAAAAGTGAAACATCTCTTCTGGCTAAGTGCTCCTTGGGCCTTGGATGGGTGGCCGTGATTTACGAGTCGCCGGTAGGTTACAGGGAGCAGCACCTTCGCTGTCACACCAATTACAGTGAGAGGCAAGGACTTGTTTGGGTTGAAAATTAAGATAAAATTTTGTGCAATTGCAGCAGAGCCCTAAGCAGTAGGAAGCACATATTTGTCAAATTCGCATATTAACTACTGCAGCCTCTAAAAAAAACCCTTTTTCAAAACACTGTGGCTCTTAAACGAAATTTTTAAACTACTTGAATGTCACACGTACTTAAATATAAACGTCCATATTTTAATTTATTTTAAAGTCCAGTGCGGTATCGCTAATAGGTTCCGAGATATAGCCCAGACAAAACGGGTGTTTTAAAAAACTTTTTTGTATGTGGTAAGGGCCCCCCTTTGCAACATTTTAAGAAATATTCAATACGCAAATATTTGAATCTTAATGCTAAAACAAATTCGTATTAATTGTGTTTTGTCAAAAAAATTTTTTTAATTTTTTAAAATATCTAAACTAAGAGTTGTTTAAAAAAAAGGTTAAAATAATAAAGAAGTTTGAGGGGAGTTGAAAACTGACCATTGGTTCTCCTAGTTGAACTGACCAAAGTTCAATTCATGTTCCAAAAAAATATTCTTTGACGATTATTAATTGAACAATGAAAGGAAGATATTATTGTTAAGGGGGCGCTTCTCTGCCCGCCATATTGAATCTGATTCCCATAAGAGCAATGCTACAGAACAAGTCATTTTTTCCGTTAATCCGTGGAATAAATTTAAAAATTTGGTTTCATTTTGAAGTACTGTCATACGCGGATGTTGATTGCCGAATACATTTTCAGAAACCGTTATATTGTTTTCACAAACGTATGATATAAATAGTAAAAAATAGTAAACTTTATACATTTTTTACTCAGTTGCAAAAAGATATATTGCAAAAATCCTTAGCAATCAACACCCACAATCTATTTTACTTTAAGAGAAAAAAAATACAGCTTTCGCTTTTTAACAAAAACAGCACAAAAATATGCCTAATAGTGAAGGCATGTTTTGGTTATTTAACATTGAAATTGCTACCCAATATCGTAGTTTTGAATGTGGAGAGCCGAGCCTTAAGTTACAAATCCATGAAAAGTGCAACAAAATTACCATTTCTGTTGGGGTTAACTTAAGTTTTAAGATATTAACTCGACGAGCTGGTGTCATTTGAAATAGAACGGTCCAAAAGTGAAAGCTGTTCAAGTCGGTGGATCCATTTAGCTACAAAGCTGTACAAGAGCAACCCTTTTTACTATTGTTATGATTTTGTCCACTAAAACGTTTGTTTCTATGATCTTATTTGATCTTCAGCCCCTATTTTTCCTCTGGTTACGCTAAAGATTGCTGTTATCAAAATATGTTAATGAATTCGATCATTAACAATCCTCCTGCTGGACAAATTTGAACTGCTAGCTCCTACTTGCATGCCCCGTAGACCAAAGAAATCGTCATTTTGTAAAAACACATACTTTATATATTCTAAAAATCACAAGTAATTTAGTAAAAATCTTACTTATATAATAATTCAGTATACCCTTACACGGTTTGTATTTCTCCTATTGATACCTATTTTTGGAGATCTAACTGGCCAATTTTAGTGCGGTTTGATTTAAATGAAATTAAATATAGTAATTATTATCAACATTTTATGAAATGTTAATTTTTACTTTCTCACTATACTATAGTATAGAGAAAGTATAGTGATCGCAAAAAAAATCGATGTTGAGATTTTTGTGGAAATATCCGTTTTGGGACCCCCTGAGTCCAAAAAAGTGGTTTTTACAAAATGTCTGTCTGTATGTATGTCTGTATGTATGTCTGTATGTCTGTATGTATACAAAGCTAGGGATAAAACTATTCGATCGATTTCAACCAAATTTTTATAAAAAAATAATAACTGATTTTGGGGGGTTTTTTGGCCATAAAGGGGGTTGTTTTTCAAAATTGTTCAAAACCTTTTTCCGTGCATCTTTAAAGACCTAATTGACGTGTTTGGTGCAAATTTGTTCGAAATCGATCGAATAGTTTTCTCTCTAGCTAATAATAATAATATTTATTAGTTAATCGCCTACTTTAATAAAAGTATACAAAGCTAGAGAGAAAACTATTTGATCGATTTCAACCAAATTTGCACCAGACATGTCCAGTACGCCTGTATAGATGCACGAAAAAGGGTTTTGAACAATTTTGAAAAACAACCCCCTTTTTGGCTAAAAAAACCCCAAAAAATCAGTTATTATTTTTTATAAAAAAACGGCTCTAACGATTTTGATAAAATTTGGCTTATTTGTAGCCTTTAATGTGCCCTACCATATACAAAAACCCGCATCTTTCTAAAAATTCTCGTTCAGCTAATAATAATAACTGTTTTTTGGGGTTTTTTTTTGCCATAAAGCGGGTTGTTTTAAAAAAAATTTCAAAACCATTTTACGTGCATCTATGAAGACCTAATTGACGTGTTTGGTGCAAATTTTTTCGAAATGGATCGAATAGTTTTCTCTCTAGATAATAATAATAATAATATTTATTAGTTAATCTCCAACTTTAATAAAAAAAACTCTCCTACACCACCCTACAAGTCACAGTGAATCTGTTTAGTAATTTAAATGTATTTGTGAGAAAGTATGTGCCAGTTCCTGGTACCGTTTATTTCATCGGTGTTAAAGGCACTTTTTGAGTTTTTTAAAATTTTATGTTAAAACCCTATTGATACCTATTTCTGGAGATCTACCAGGCAGATTTTAGTGCTGTTTATTTTAAATGACAGAAAATATTGTCATTAATATAAAAAAAAAATATGAAATGTCAATTTTATATTAAATAATTTATCAAAGAGTTACATTTTTTCCGAAAATTAACGAAATTAAAATTAACCTTCCAACTTCTTTGAGCAATCTTAGACATATTTTTAAAACTTAGTACTTTAGAACATTGTTCACAATCGAGTTATTTCAAGTCGTAACTTATAACTGCAAATACGTTTTAAATAAAATTCCACTTTTCTAAAGTAAAATAACAAAACTTTAGTCCAGCTGTTATATAAAATAATAATAGTCTACCATTAGCAACCAAACGTCAACGCGTGGGACATAAGTTATATAAATTATGTCGACTGATCAAAATACTCCCTTCGCACCTGTCCTTTCGCATCTGTTTTGAAATATTGGCAAATGTACTTAGCGTCGTAAGAGACGAGAGAAAATGGAAGAGCAAAAGGTAATAGTATTAAACTGGGAGAAAAGACGTTTAAAAAGCTATTAAGGCGCTCCGAGAGCTAATTGGGAATGACGTCTGGAAGCCACAGGTGCATCGGAGCCTCGTAATGTGCTTAGTCGCTCTGCAGGTCTTTCTAATGGACACTCAATTATTAAACAACGACTTCTAGTAGCTAGCGTCGAAGATAAGTTTCTTAACCACTTAGGCCTACGTCTTAGCTGTTAGGCCTTTTACTTTTTCAGTGCCCGTAAGCTTACGTATATTACACAAATATTTTCATGGTAAACAATATTATACTAAGAGTAATCTTAGGCCTACTAGTTGTCCCATAGGTCCAAGCTAGAAGAGCTATGTAGTTTTTTTTAGCTAGCACTAAAGATGAAACTTTGATCCGAAACATTCTTAATGCATCATTGACTAAACTAAATGGTTTAGATTACTTTACGTATACGGAAACTAGGAAGTTTACTAGTACACAGGGTGGCTGGAGATAAATGTTAAAATGTCTCTTATGGTATAGTTTACAAGATGCCGAACTACAAATTTCTCTGTTAAATGAGCTTTCAAATATTATATTATTTCTTATTCAGGCTGGCAAGTTTTTCTTATTTTTTAACACGTTCACTGCTAACCAAATTTCGTACTTCCTATGCTAGGAGCTGACCTTTTATTTTTTATATTTATAGTCTACATGAGTATAAATTACTTGATTTTTTATTTTTGAACCTTTCTACTTAATAATCACTAATATTTTAAAGCGGACGCACATGTGCGTCAATAGCACATAGGCTTAGAATTGGCGTACGAAGTCTGCAATTCTCTTTGTATTGAAAATACTCCCAATACGGGGGGTGCGGGGGGAGGGGGTTTGGCGTGTGAAGCACGCATGCATTGTGCATTGAAAATACTCTAAATACGGGGGTTACATAGTGTTCAGTGTCAAGCTCACATGTGTGTCCTTAGCAGTGAACGTGTTAAAAAGAGGAACAAACATAAGGTTGCATTGCATTACATTATTTAAAAAAAATTAAACATGCTTTCCTATCCACGAATAACATAGACTCCAAATAAAAAATAACCCACATATAAAATTAATTCTTCCTCAGCGAATCTGATATTGTAATAAGACTTGATAGCTTGCAATCTTTTTACTTTTCACAAAATAAACACACCCAAAAAGCATTGGGCGTACTCTTGCGAAGTTCCGAAAACATCACGCCCCATGCTTTGTGGGTGTGTTTATTTTGTGAAAAGTAAAAAGATTGCAAGCTATCAAGTCTCATTACAATATCAGATTCGCTTCGCTGAGGGCGAATTAATTTTATATGTGGGTTATATTTTATTTGTTAGTTCGAGTCTATTTATATTATTCATGGATAGGAAAGCACGTTTAAAAAAAATCATTTATTTTATTTATCTTCTTAATTTTTGAACAATGACTACACATTTTAACTTTCAGCTATAGGCTTAATTTCTAGTGTTTCACATTACTAAACCTAGATTATTTTTAAGTCATTCTTGTTGGACATTTTATGTAGATTCTGAAAATGGTGTTAAACGTACTAAAACTGCGTGCATAGTCAAGATATTTTTGTTTTACTTGAACAATTACATATTTTTTAAAAACATTTTAAAATCTTATCTTCTAAAGCGAGAGATAATTGTCTGTCTGCTAAATGGATCTGGAATCTCCGTCTAAGGATTTTTGATTTTATATGGGGCTTTTGGCCACGAGAAATCGATTGGAAATGGTCACCAGTCTGGGAAAATTCGTTTTCTACGTCTTTTTATTAAATTAAAAAGTGAAATTTGTCCATTTTAAACAATACAAAGCACAGCTGATGCAAATGTTTTCAATGTCATTACAATAATCA
>JAGFPH010013366.1:9675-26740 GCA_018207615.1 Philaenus spumarius
CAAACCCTTTCTTAGTGAGCACCTATGGCCCTAGAGGAAGCTACATACCAAATTTTATTTCAATCCGTTCGGTAGTTTTTGAGAAATCGTGATGAGTGAGTGAGTGAGTGGTATTTCACTTTTATATATATATATATAGATTTCTCAAAGGTGTTTTTTGTCGTTAATCTATCACCCAAATCAATCAAATTAAATCAACTTAAAGCGTTATAAATCGTAATAAACTGTTGTCAATTTAAACCGACGTAAATAAATAAAAGTAATTTACTTAATTAAATCGACGCATTAAATCAGGTAAGTAGGCCTACTCAGTAAATATTCGCACGGGTCAGCTACAGTGTAGTACCATTGACTAATGTAACTTATATAGTCAATGGTAGTACTCACGAGTGTGGACCTGAGATTTACAGGCGCTAAGACTGGTGCCGTTGGCCACGGCTGTACTAGTCATGTCACTAATATGTTTTGCGGAACTATCAACCCTCCGATTTCTCAGAAATGCCAACTTTCAAATCCTAGTGGATCACCTCGGTAACATCCTTCAATACTATTGTTAAACACACTTATTAATGTTTAATAAAGAGAACTTCCGTGTTTTCAAGAGAAGAGATGCAGACATTTTTTAGAAATGCGTTTAAAATAAGTGACAGGGCAAAACCAATGCACTGTGCCGTGCGGGTCGCGTTCTTTCCAGGTCCACAATCGTGAGTACGGCACGGTAGTAGGTCTTATTGAATCGACTCTTGCCAAACCTTATCTAAATATTTCAACAGGGTTAAACAGGCGTTACTAGCGAATTTCCATAGGAAGACGAGCTATTTCAGTGACCCTTCCCCTTACGGCGAGACCTGAGGTCGGGAGTAGTAAATGAGCACCGATCATGGTCCCCAGAACACGTTTTCGGATGTAAATAAAAACTTTACAAACACCGGGTGTATCGCGTAAGGTGTGTCAAACGGGACGCGGTCGAACGGTTTAGGAAGAAGGATGAAACGAAATTATTCCCAACTAAATCCGCCCTAAGGAAAAACGTAAAAATATGTTTAACCTTTTACGGATACAGGCAGGGCCGGATTTAGCATTTTGGCGCCCCTAGGCACAATAATTTTCCGCCCCCTAGTCTGGTTACTTCCCCAAAAACCTGTATTAAAAAATTATTATATCAGGCCTATATGGTGTTAATTGCTTAAACACCACTCCACGATGCGATTTTATCATTGCAAGGTTTTTGAGTAATTTACTTGGTTCTGGGCTTAACAAAATTCCGTCTTAAAACACTTTTAATAATTTTAAGTATTAAATAGTGAGCTCACGTTTGTAGTGCGTACGATGCGTACTGCTCGACGACATCCCTACAACCAGTTCTCCCGTGTTTGAGATCAATGTTGTAACGAGTTGATGCGTAATGTTGAAAAATAGTTTAACTTTACCAACAATTATTTGTTCCAATGAACTTCAAAATCAGAATGATTTTTTGTTATCAATTCAAAAAATATGTTAAGTTATGGCTATTTATTTTTATTACTAATATATATTTTGTTTTATATTTTTTTTCTCTCGACCGTGCTCCCATAGGCCCGAGCCTACCGGGAATATTGGGAAATCCGGCCCTGGATACAGGGTGTTAAAAAAGCTGAGGGGCACGAGTTCAAATCTCGGAATTTTCAAATTTAAACATATGTCATATTGTACGATTTTTTAAAGCGCTAAAATAGACAACATTTTTGGCGATATCAGAACTCAGTTATCTTAATCCACTTCGAAATGGTGGCAATTTTTGTGAATAAATCTATATTTTTTGGATACTCTATATTTTCTTTATCGATGCAAATAGCCTTTCTCCCATTCAAATTTCTTACTCTACATGAAATTAGCTTTACTACAATATTCCACATGAACAGGTTTTTTTGACAAAAAAAAAAAATTTCATAAAATAGATTTTTTGAATTTTGTAAATGTAACTTATTGTTCAAAATTTTCAAATAGCAACATATGTCAAGTAGCATATCATATTTGTTAAAATTTTGTATTTATATATTATTATTATATATCTATATATTGATAAAAATATTATCTTTTAATTGCTTTTTATTTCATAACTATCTCGCCCGATCCGGCTTTGCACGGATAGACAAATCAAAGTTAAATGTGTATTAACAAAAAATTATATCAATAAATATAAATTACACTATGTATTTCCTATGGGGATTTTTAGTAAATTTGACCCCCTCGAAACCTAGGGCCCTAGAGGAAGCTACATACCAAATTTCATTTCAATCCGTTCGGTGGTTTTGGAGAAATCGTGATTTAGTAACTTTGACCCCCCAAACCCCCCTAAAATTTCGAATTTTTTAAACACTTTCTTAGCGAGCACCTGGGCCCTAGAGGAAGCTACATATCAAATTTCATTCCAATACGCTCAGTAGTTTTAGAGAAATCGTGATTTAGTAACTTTGACCACCCCCCCTAAGATTTCGAATTTTTTGAAAACCTTTCTTAAAGAGCACCTAGGGCCCTAGAGAAAGTTACATACCAAATTTCATTTCAATACAATCAGCAGTTTTTGAAATTTCGTGATGAGTCAGTGAGTGAGTGGTATTTGGATTTTATATATATAGATTATAAATCAAAATATTGATAAAAATATTATCTTTTGATTGCTTTTTATTTCATAATGATAGATCAAACGATTTAGAACTTATTAATATTATAATGAAGAAATTAATAATGGAATATGTTTATGTTATACGAAGATGCACGAATGTTTCCGAAGTTAAACGAATGAGTATCTTTTCCTTAAATTTGCATAAATTAATATATATTGATAATAAAAGGTTGTATTTATATTTATTTTATAACCTCAACGCAAATTTTATAACGTATTATAGCTTGCATTAGTTATTTAACTCAAATTTAAAAAAATCAATTTCACAAGACTTGCATTTACTGATTGAAGTTGTAAACATAATCCCAAAGTATAATCTATGCTAGGTTTTGTTTAAGAATTACAGATGAGGGGTAAAATCAGCTGTTGTATTATATTGTTACTCACGTACGTACGGACGTACACTCGCTTTTCTAGGAGCTGATATTTCTCACACGAAGGCAGCTATTGAGCGCCTTCGTCAGTGGACCAATTTAAATGATAATCATGCCGGGTGTTTAATAAAGGTTTTAGGAATTCAGGATATGATTGTTCAGAGATTAAGAAAAAGGTTACTTCGAAGTTGTGCCCTTAAACGCATAGATTTCTACATTTCCGCCATTTTGAATTTGACAAAACAAATCATACGTTTTTAACGGTGAATGAAATGAGCTTCATCGTACAGAACACTTGTTTTCCTCGGTAAAAGTCTAAACACACAAAATTTTCCTGGAATCATATTTTTTGTATGCTTAACCAAGGCCACACTATACTACAGGCCGGAGTGCTCCCCTCCACTGAGGACGAAACGTCACAGCAGTCGCCCAACTTCCCGCCTTCAGTTGCATGTTGTGTTGCCACCGTACTGGTGACGACACTGTTTTAACTTGAAAATTGTAAATGTAAAACACATTTTTAAGTAGGTCAAATTCAAAGATGATTTCTTTAAGCCTATTAACGGCATAAATGATGAAAATAGTTTATTTTTGAAACAGTTTTCTGAACGGTTAATAGCATGGGACAATATTGTACTTCAGGGTGAAAAGCTAGATTAAATTAAAGGAAAACTTTCCAATGAAACACATGTAGCTTTAATGCATACAGGGACCACATTGTTAGAAATAATAACACATCTGACCAATGACATGAATTGTTCCTATGTTTTATTAGGTAAATTTCAGACTGATAGTTTAGAGGCAAGGTTCGGCCAGTACAGAACGATGAGCGGATCATGTTATCACATTTCAGTCAAACAAATATTGGAATCAGAAAGCAAGATAAGGACTTTTTGAGTCTTATAAACCTATATTCTTTAAAAAATGTAGAAATTATAGTATATCAGATATACTATGCTCTTCAAATGACGATGATGACAATCATTATTCTGAGGATAATGTTAGTAGTAGGACTCTCTATAGCAGCGGTAGGTTACGTGGACATTGCTCATCCTAAATCCATTTAAAACCCGCAATTATTCAAATAGCGTTTTTAAAAAAATACCAAACTCTTGAGGACAAAATTCTTCATCCGAATGGCTTGGTAATTTTTCGCTATAATGAATAGTTACAACGTAAAAGAATATTTAAAATCACCCTATAGCGGCGGTAGGTCAGACGGACATTGCTCAGCCTAAATCCATTTAAAACGCGCAATTGTTCAAATAGGGTTTTAAAAAAAATACCAAACTCTTGGGGACGAAATTCTTCATGCGAATGGCTTGGTAGTTTTTCGCTATAATTAATAGTGACAACATAAACAAATATTAAAAATCAATGTTTTAAATTGTTAATAAATACTAAACAAAATGTTTTTCTTAGCTTTGAAAAAGGAGCATTTTCAGGTTAAAAATTTCCTTCGATATTTTATGTTTTTACTTTCCTTACCCTATACTGGTAAGGTAAGTATTGCGATCGACCCAAAAATTCGATGTCGAGTTTTCATAATATCTTTACGTTTCAAGGCCCCCTGAGTCCAAAAAATGCATTTTTGGCAATTGGTCTGTCTGTGTGTCTGTGTGTCTGTGTGTCTGTGGGTGTGTGTGTGTGTGTGTCCGCAGTGCACAGGGCAAACGGCTTGACGGATCGAACTGAAATTTACAGGATATCTTCAAACATGTAAACAATTAAACCCATGTAAATTTGAAGCAAATCGGAGGTGGTGTCTTACCGTGGGAGCAGTTTTTAGCACATTTTTGGTATTTACTCCAAATTCCCTCTAACGATTTTGATTAAACTTTGCTAACATACTCTACTCCGACCCCCTTAACACCCTATGTACGCGAAAGACCGTTAAAAATTCGTTGAAAAAATTTATTACAAAAACCAAGTTATTTTGTTTTTATCTCTGAAATGGCTGCTCCTATCGACTTGAAAATGGCCTCATTCGATTCAGCGTCCAAAATAATGTCAAAAACGATACCCCACTCAACTTTTTCCATTTTTTCAAAAATTGCCCCCAAAAAGGGCGTTTTTGGGGGTAAAAATTTCTTTTTTTAAACTAGCCGTATTTGGTATCAAATTTGACATTTTGTGAGGTTAGAAATCGATTGAGACCAAAATCAGATCCGTGGGATTAACCGTTTTGAAGTTAGTACCGCTTTCTTCGAAACGGATACTCCTATTAACTCGAAAATGGTATCATCAATCTCTCGCTCGAGAAATTTGATAATTGATACAGCATCTATTTTGGTAAGGAAAGTTGTGTGATGTGCACACCAGGTGTTTTTAATAATATTTTTTATAAAAGGCTTATTTAAAACTCCACAGAGGCAAATAGTCTTACGATGAATCGTTTTAAATCTTTGTATTCAGATTTTTTATAATAAATTGATACATGGCAAACTTTTTAATTATTTGAACAGGACTAAAGATGTTTAAAGAGTAGGCCTAACTAATAAAAAACATTTACAATTTCGACTTCAAAGAAACAAGCTTGATACTAATTATAAATGAACAGGTAATTTTTTAGCTTAAGGGTCGGCTCTATAGCTGTCGGCCATGTTGGCTGACACTCCATACACCAATGTTAAATTAAAATCCAAATTTTTCCTTTATTTTTTATCGGATAATTATGAACGATATGTCATTTTAAAGCTATGGTCAATATGCATGCAAATGGCAAATTACAGATGATGGGTGAAGTCACGTGGATTTGAACTGGGTAGTTTTAAAGTATTTTACGTTTCGATCAATTTTGGGCGAAAATGACGGGCTATAAGGTCGTGTAAAAACAAAATGTGTAATCTCCCATATTTACTTGTTTTAATAAACCCCAAAAAGTGCAATTCTAATACGAAAAATCTAAAAAAAATGTTTACTTCCTGTCAACATGCTTCCTGTTGTTGGATTTTTTTGGATAACGAACTCGTCCGAGCGACTTATAAAACCAATGTGTGTACCAAATTTGTACCAGATCGGACTAAAAATGCGCCCGATAGATTGCGAACACAAATATATAGGATTAAACCGGGTGTCCAAAAAGTCCCTTAACTTCGGAACAAGTAGAAAATTAAACGAGCTTCAGGATATATTAAAGGCCCGCGCACACCGAGCGCGGGAAGCGGGAGCGACGCGAATTTAGTTCTAGGAAGTTCCCGCGCGGGACTGTAAAACAACGGCGGGATATGAGAGGGCGCTGGGATCGTTCCGCAGCGTCGTCCCGCCTGGTTTGCATGCAGCGTTTTCCCACGCGAATAGAGCGGGAACCGTACAGTCACTAGTCACACAACAGGTGTCTACTCGGTAGGCACTGCTTTCTGCTTTGATTATTGTGTAGACGTGTGTTTAGAGTGCTTATAACTATGAGTAATTTAACGGAAATGTTATTAGAGTGTGTGTACACGTATCCAGTCCTTTATGACTTAAACAATAAGGACTACAAAAACATCAAGAAGAAAGACCGGATTTGGGACTGCAACAAAGCCTCTTCTTCATCAGATGATATGGCGAGCGACGAACGATGAGAAGGTACGTACAACCATAGATCATGAATAATAAATAGATCTTGCATCCATACGGGGGCTGTGTTCCGGAAAAAAGGTTTTCGCGAAAATAGTACATGATCGCGCCGTGAGGTAGCGCTAGGGAGAAAGCATTGGTAGTATTGGTGTTTTAAACAGCTTCCTTCGTTTCCCCAATAGGTAGCGCCAAAAAAGTCGAATTTCCAGTGGAACAAAACATTGCATTGGATCGGAGTTCTATTAGGTTATCCAAATACAATGGTACAACTGACCAGAACACTGTCACCTTACCAACTGAGTTCGCCGTGAAACTTCCCGCGTTGTGTGTGCGCCACCTAAGATCCCGCGCGAACAGTTCCCGCGACAAAATTTCTAGGAACTAGAAAATTCGCGTCGCTCCCGCTTCCCGCGTTTGGTGTGCGCGGGCCTTTATATGACAAAGAGAGATGCATTTCGGTGTAACCGACCATTTCACCCCTTACCCCAAAGGGGGGGGGGGGGGTGGGGGGGGGATTCCAATTGTTTCAAATACAAACCCCCATCAAGTGATATCTCAATTTAAAGGGCTTGATAAATTAACAAGAATGGCACAGATTAGAGGTCTCTATCTTAACCCTATCGAAAATGGAGGCCAGTCTAAGTTGAAAACATTTTATTAACATAGATTTTTAATTAGGTACGTTACAATAACTTACCTTAATTCTAAATTTAAATTAAATGCTTAAAATCACTGGATTGTTATCAGTAGTTGTGCAGTTGTGCTTTCAACGTGAAAGACTATTACCTGCTGTATCTAGAAACTGCAAGTTCATTCGTTCCTTTTAAGCTTATACCAAATCGTGTAAATATTTGTTTGGTACTAGATTTTGAATGACCCTCTGATTTTATTAAATAACATGCAAAGAACCGTTATTCCTTTCCTCTGGAACGTAGTGTTTGTAACGTAATTAAAATTGTGTTAACATGGAACATTTAAAATTTGACTGGCCGCCATTTTCGATAGGGTTAAGATAGAGAGCCCACTAATTTCTGCCGTTCTTCTTCATTTATCAAGCCCTTTAAAAGTGAGGTTCACTTAACGGGGGTTTGTATTTAAGTTTTTTGAATTACTCTCTCAACCCCCTCATTTTGGGGTAAGGTAATGGTCTTCGTCATATAAAGATATCCCGAAGGTCATTTATTTGTTTCTACTCGTTCCAAAGTTAAGAGGGGGACTTTTTGGACACCCGGTATAACAGTTTTAATTACACCAGAAACCGTGTTCTGGGGACCATGATCGGTGCTCATTGACCACTACCGACCATAGGAGTCACTGCAATAGCTCATTTTTCCTATGGAAATTCGCTAATAACATTTATTACAATAATCTGTGAGACTGTTACAATTTTAAGTGGAGGGGAGGGGGCAAACTTATAACCATATAAATATTCTATATACACATCGAATAATTTACCTGCACTACATTGATGCACATAGAAGTCAAAACCAGTCCAAACACTATATCAAAGCCCACTAAAGAATACCGTTGCGAGGCGGCCAATAGGATGGGCGCGCAGCGTTGCCATATCTACTAGCCTCGAACACTCCTGGTATTTACCGCTCGAGGCTTGATCGCACAGTTTAAAGAGTTATAAATGCGTTGAGTCAGCCGCAGTCAGTTAGAAGCGTGAGAAGAACGTGACAACGTCGCACTACGGCGATTGGAGCGTTCAAGGTCTCGGTGTACTCAAGCCCGTCCCTCAACGGTATTCTTTAGTGGGCTTTGGTATAGGTAGACGATGGATGTCATCATGTACGTTTGATTCTCTAACAAACGATAGAATACGTTCAGTACGTAAATTAATACTACCCTCATCGGTAGCTATCAGGAACCATTCGGTTAATGTACAAAGTGTCTTTTTTTAATGGGCCACCATTGGCATCTTGTAAACTATAAATCTGACAGCAAACTTTAAATGGGCAACCTTTCTTAGTTTTTTTGAGAAATGAAAAAATATGTAGTTAAAATATTTGTAAATGGCCTCCATTTTCCAATATGGAGATCGAATTTCGAATTTCTTATTGAAAACTGTATTTTATGATGATTTTAGAAGTTATTTTAAGACTTTTGCGTTCTTTGTGTTGTTTGATAACACTGACCGTTTAAAAGTTAGCGGGATAGGCCTGTACAGTTTTAGAAACACCCAAACTGAGCGGAAGATATTTTTGTATGCAAGCGTTTTGAACCAATGAAAACGCTCTAACAAAACATTGTTTAGACAAACAAATAACTTTTGAAAATCTACAAATCGGTTTTTGTTATTTTTTTTAAACCATAATACAGAGGAGTTAACGTATGTTACCGGTGACAATTTGTCATGTGCGACAAGTTTATAGTTTTGAAACTTAGTTCCTCATTTTTTGTCACGAAATTGTTTCTTAAAATGTACGGTTTTTGGGTAATTTAGGTTTGAAATTTTCAAACAGCCGCCATTTTGAAATGCAAGATTTGATATAATCGCTTATATTTCTTAAAATAGATCAATGTTAGGTTAAACTTCGTGTCAAGTTTGAACTCAATCGGTCAAACCGTTCTTTAGATATGAATTATTTTGTTAAAAACACGCACGCATAGACGGACGGACGAAAATGTAAGCACGAAGACTCATGTTTGTATTGTGAAATATGTTTGTCTTGATCCCACGAACAACTCCACAAAATTAGAATACCGGACACTCCCGGACACAGAGATTCGGGGACATTCTGTATAAAAAACATTTGTTAATTTTAGAAAGATGTTACTTATTGTTTTAAAGTACAGAATGCCCAGCTTCGACTGTTCGAAAAACGGGGTTATTTGTCAGCTAAAAACAGCGACCACAGAATTAAATAGACTGGTCATGCCATAAGCCTGTAGAGTAAGAGGCAGCCCAGTTGCAAGGTTGTTAGAGAATAAGGTTGACGCATTAGACCGTTTTCGTGGTTCAAGCCAGCCAAGTGCTGTGACGTCACGCAGTGACCGGCCCTCCGATAAGTCGCACTAGCTCTGGCAGTTAATAAGCAATGCTTGGCATCTGTTCACATTGTATAATGTTTGTTGATGTGCATGTTTGTTGTTGTAATAATGTTGACAGTGCATATCTGTGTTTGTAATATAAACAGCGAATAAAATAGTTTGTATTATTATTTTGTCAATTTGCCTTTAATTTGTAAGTGATTACACTTCTCGAATATGGAATGAATACAGTAAGAAAACTTCAGCTAAAATGAGACTTAATAACAGTGCTCACTAAAACAAATTATATCTTATTTTTTATATAGTTAAAATACAAATTACCTCTTCTATAACGTAATTAAAGTCCCTAAAAGAATTATACTGCAACTTTACATTTACTTTACTCATGATGCCTGTCGACAAATTGAAGCGTTCCAATGAATTTTAAAAAGCAATAACAGGTTCAATAAAAGCTACACATCGTTAATTTTTTTTCGGTCTATGATTACCAAATTGAACAAACACTTCATATAAACCTTAATAACTAGCTTATACGATATTATAAAATAAATGTTCTTTCCATTTTGTAATAGTATTTTTAGTTATAACAATAATGTTTGTTTTTTGAATAACAATAATGTTATTATTAGTTTTGCTACAGAATCACTAATTATAACTGTGTAATTATTCACTGTACATGGACATGGATTTTATTAGAATGCTTTATAACATTTCGACTTAAAAAAGCTATTACTTAAAACTAAAATGAAAAAAATATATGAGTTATGTAGCAATTTTTTTCACTTTGTTTAACCGCTTTCTAACTTCAAAATTAGCGATGCTCTGTATTTTCTTGATTTTTTTTCATACAAAGTTTGAGGTTTAGGTCCTTTATTATTATTATTGTTCTCATTTTAATGTATGATGTAATAACCTCCAATGGGAAGTCGTTACACTTTTGTGACACTGCCATTGCCAAGTCTTTCACTACATTTTGTCCATTCTTGAGTAAATTATCTCCATGTAATACTTTGAACTCCTTCTCACAAACTTGACTTATTCATAACCATTGTTTTTATGGCTCCACCAGTCCACCCTGTGTAAAGAACAGGAATTGTAAGTCATTTAAATAGGTAATGTTTATGTGTTTACTAACACGCCGTTTTTACACCTGCAACACGTTATGGTGCTACAATGTGAGTGCAAATTATATCGTTTTTAAAAGGTTATAATAATATACAAAATTTGTGAGTTAAAACTTTTTTTCTATATAAAATTGCACATTCCCTACTAATAACTATATAAATAAAATTAGAGTTTTGTCTATACATTGCTTACAATTATAAATGTTTTGGTTATTGTTTCGTTTCATACAATAGGAAAGCCGAAACGCGTCTTATCTCAATTTCTGCCTGTCTGTATCTCAATTTCTGTCTGTCTGTATGTCTTGTGACGCTCAAGATGGTATTTTACGTTGTCTTCTCTGGAAAAACGAGAAAACAGATTAGGATGAAACTATTTTTTTTTTTTTGTATTCTCTAAAAGCTAGATAATGTTTTTATCTACTTGAAACTGGTGTTATGTCCTTTGGAAATAAAATAACGAACACTCAAAAACCCACTTTTGTGCTATATTAGACACAATTTTTTGCAAGATGTCTTACATAACTTTTTTACATAACCATTATTACAGGAAGATCGTCTCTGCGCGTGTGTTTAGTACTTATCTGCTAGGGAATTATGCAAAAATGTAGTATTCAATCTTACCTGTGACAAATGTCGAATCCACGAGATTTCGTTTTCTGAAGTAGACGTATAGCTCAGTCGGTGTAGGTTACAACTACCAGTAATTTGCAATACGGCTAATTTTTTTAAATAATTACCTTAAAGTATGTAGATTAATATAAAAAAAGTTTACGAGTCTATCGATTTCCCAAAGCCGAAAAAAAAATCGAATTGTTTTTTCGATATTCCTTAATATTTTGAGGTGGGATGAAGATAAATAAAAATAAAAAATACCACCGTTTAGTGGAAGTATTTTTCAATAAAAAAGGTCATATGTATTTCTTTCCTCCGAGCAATGGTTTGTCTGGAAAAAATTCGATAATGCAGGTATGTATTTTGCAGCAGGGAAAATCACTAAAAGTTGAAATCTCATTCATATATGAAGCGTTGGCTCATTCTAAATTGGCTGAATTTTAATATATCGAATTGAAATTTGACATAGGAGTTAAAATATATATTTTAAACATTTATGCTGAGTCTCAGCTTGTTATTTTGAAAATGACCCGATCTAGAGCCACTGGACTTATCAATAGGTTTCTCGATTTTAGGAGTACCGGACCCATGAACTAATTTATGTTTCTTTTACCTTCATCTCGTCATACTGCAGAACTGCAACCTTTTCATGTTTTTCTTTTCTTTCACCAGCTACTTTCATCAAATGGAAAATATCATCAAAAAACCCTCGTCGTATATTAATATCGGTTATCCATCTGTTCAAACTAGACAAACTTGGCAAAGGAAAGCGGCATTTTCTTTGAAGATATAAGTATGTTCGTTTTCCAAGATAACGCAAAGTTAGAGCTACTGAAATTTCATCGTTTGTCCATTTAACTCTTTTTTTTATTTTCAAACAATAAATCTAACTGATTTTTTGTGAAAATTGTACTAAGTTTGTCTTTAACTTTTTTCTGTTAACTTTTGTTTATGTTTTTTCCCATTCAACGCCTTAAAGAAGTTTGAAAGCCTACGAATTTTTAAAAAAAATTTTCCTAAAAATGTGCTGTTTCTTCAATAATTGTGCCTTGAGAATATTATTTTCTTTCTGTAGTTCTATACATCTTTGATTTTGACAGCTAACTGGTGACTCGATGGTTTCCGTCTCATTTTTGTTTATAAATAACATTTCGGCTTCAGACAAACTTTCAGAAACTAATAATGAATCGACAAGTTTTTTGTTTTTCCTGTTTAAATACCTGTCTTTTCTGTTTCCTACCAAGTTTCCATTTTCTAAATTTTTAAAATTTAGAGTAGGCCTAATTGCTAGTTTTTGAGAAGGAACAGCTGTGGGTTTGAGCTTTTTTTTACTAGGTACATTCAATAGCTCTGCTTTATAAGATCTCGTTCATAGTCCTCAGGCAAAAATGGTCTGAACATACAGAACACGAATCAGGGTTCCATTTCCCTTCCCGCCTACAAAAGTGAACCCATTTATTCCTTATTTCAAGGTATTTAGGAAAGTTAAAATAGACCACGCCATCGAACTTTGTTTTGATGTGGCTATTATTGCAGACAGCAACAGTACACCGATTACCCGGCATTTCTTTAAAATAAAACAAACTAATTGTTACATGCCATGTGAAGTTAACAACGACGTCACAACTACTGAGACACTATTAATACTAAGTTGCGATACACTTATAAAAGCTGATTAATACAAAACACTATGAACCAAAACACAACCTCATGGTACAAGTGATTCTACTGAAATACTAAAATGACGGGCGGCAGAGCAAGAAGCAGATGGCTGTGCCAGGTCACTGCGTGACGTCAAAGCTAGCAGGCATTGTGGACTGCAGGGCGAGGCGGGTATGCGTCAACCTATATACTCTATCAACCTTGGCCCAGTTGTCGGTGCCAGCGGGAAGGCAACTACTACCCTTTTGCGGAAACACACTCATAACTCGGCATTACTAAAAACATTTCTCATTCCTTATCTTTCGGTTTCTAGTTTTAAAATCCTACTATGTAAATATAATTTTTGTTGGATTATATGGGTAAATATAAATAAGGTATAAATAGATATCGTAAAAGACAATATTATAAGAATAGACAGAGACAGTGGTTGTGAAACAATGTCTTCATGCAGGACAGTACGCAATTGGCAAGCGTAATGAGTAGTAGAGTCACAGAGGATATAAGTAATACCGTATTACTATTACTTATATCCTCTGTGGTAGAGTGTTCCGCCAACTGGGCTGCCCCTAACTCTACATTGTGGGAATTGAAGCTAGGTCGGTCATCTTGTGTGAGGATAGAAACGTCGAGCGGGCCTAGAGAGGAGTGAAATTTTCAGTGTGAACTGTTTATTTACACCGTGGTTTCAATAGCTGAAAATGCTCGAAAATCTTTGAAATTTGACAAACTTACAGTTTAGTAGTGTGGGACGCTAATGGTGTGTTCACAATTTCAAAATAAAAATGGTTTGGCACTTTAAAAATCGAATAAAGTCCAATATGTTTTATATTTTTTAATTCGTGACATCAAATAGTTGCATTGCGAGAAATTTTTGTTTGTTTTTAGGTCAGGTGTGTCTTGTAAGCTAGAGAAATGTAGCTGAAAAGCTACACCTTCCGAAAAGTATTTTTTGAAAAAATTAGTTATTGTAGTTTCTATCATACAACAGTTAGAACACGATTACACGAGCTTCGTTTCGCGGGCAATGTGGGTGACGTGTACTTGCGGCCGGCCGGCGGCTCGCGACTTGCATCCGCCATATTGTGTGAGTATTTGACTCTAAAACTGGCTTCACTCTTGCGTTCGACTTGTCCAGTCTATTTAATTCTGTGGTCGCTCGCTAAAAAACAACCAAATAATAAAATACAATGTGAATGACCCCCCCCCTCCGAAAAGTGATTGAACCAAACGAGCTATCCCCTTCTTTTTAGCTCCACCCCCCCCCCCCCCCTATTTCGACCCTAGAGAATTCAGTAAAAATGTTTTCTAATCTCAAAAATGCCCCAAAAGTGCTTTTTTTCTGGGGAGGGGGATCGTTTATGGAAAATGTTAAAATATAAATTTAGGTCGAATGATACCTCATTTTAAAGGTCTCTGTTCACTGATCATTTTGGAAAAAAAGTTTTAACTTATCTTACTGCGTAAGTACAGGGTGTTCCAAAACGTTCAAAAAGTAGTGTTTTGCAGTTAGTTTTATTGTTACAACATAACATAGCATACGTAAACCAAATTTTTATCCTAGATTCATGAGAAGATACCCTTTCCAAAAATGTACTTAAGCAGGGACTCAAAAATTTTCAAATTTCAAAAATACATTTAATTTTGAAGAAGAAAACGGGTTAAAAACTAAAAAAAACTCCAAATAGTAACGTTAGACGTGAAGCACATCGTTTAAAAGGTCTTTCAAAAACAAACATTTTTTTTGTAACTAAAGTTTGACTTTAGCTTGAACCGTTTCAAAATGGCGCCTGGGAAACTTATTTTTCGCACGAATGGTCTGATTCACCCTGTATAACGTATTTCCTATCTCGCTCTGTTTTCTGTCTGTCCGTCTGTATGTGAATTTTACAAATACCTTAATATCTCAGAAATGGTTTAAGATATAATCATGAAACTGGGTATAAATACTCATCTAAATAGGTTACATTTTGCTTAAACATTTTCCTGCAACAATCCTTTTCAAATGTTAAATAGCTAGAAAACTATAAATTAAAAAAAAATTAAAAATTCAAGTAACAAAATGGTTACACTATTTTAAAACCAATCCAACGATGTATCGTTTTTAATAATTGAGTCATAAATAACGGAGATAACTCAAATTTAGTGGTCGAATGTAGGGCTTTTTATTACTATTTCATTAAGGGGGGATACCCTGTCCGCCATATTGAATCTGATTCCCATAAGAGCAATGCTACTGAATAAGTAATTGTTTTCCGTTAATTCGTGGAATAAATTTTTTAAATTGGTTTCATTTTGAAGTAATGTCATATGCGGATGTTGATTGTTGAACACATTTTCAAAAACCGTTTTATTGTTTTCATAAACGTATGTTATAAATAGTAAAAAATAGTAAACTTTATTAATTGTTTACCCAGTTGCGAAAAAAAATATTGCAAAAAACCTTAACAATCGACACCCACAGTCTATTTTACTTTCAGAAAAAAAATACATCTTTAGTTTTTTGACAAAAATAACACAAACATGTGCTTAAAAGTGAAAGCATGGTTAGGTTATTTTGACATTGTAATTGGTAGCCAACTTCGCCGTTTTGAATTTAGGGACCCGAGCCTTAATAGTATAGTATTTTGTACCTCGTATTTCTATAGACTTATAGAAAAACAAACTCTCTCAGTACCAGAACTGAGGATTCTTCTATACCTCGTATTTCTATACAGGGTGTCCAGCTTCGGCTTTCCGAAACTTTTCCAGGTTATTCAGCAGGCCAAAATAAACAAAAATTGTCATATAAACATGTGGCCTATCTCGCACCGTTTTCTGTCTGTCCGTCCATATGTGATTTTCACAAAAGTTGCAATATCTCAGAAACGGTTAAAGATACAATGCTGAAAATTTTAATGAATGTTGATCTCATTACGACACATTTACCATTAAAAATTTGTTTTCTTGCAATTAACTGTTTCAAAATGGTGGCTGTTGAAATATTTCGAATGTTAATATATCTAAAACTATAAGTTTTATAAAAAAATGTCAAGAATGCAAATTTGTTGGAAATTTTAAGCCAAATCTAATGATATATCGTTTTAAAAAATTGAGTCATCAATAACAGAGAAAACTTAAATTTAGAAGTTGAAAGTAGGGTTGTATGGGTGTGGAATATGGCCATATTCACTAAATAGTAATAAACAGCTGATAAATAAACTAACAGCTGATTTAGTAATAAACATTGAGTTAGTTTATGTTTAATTATGTAGTTTATTTAAGTGAATATGGCCATATTCCACACCCATAACAACCCTACTTTCAACTTCTAAATTTAAGTTTTCCCTGTTATTGATGACGCAATTTTTTAAAACGATATATCGTTAGATTTGGCTTGAAATTTCCAACAAATTTGCATTCTTGACATTTTTTTTATAAAACTTAGTTTTAGAGATATTAGCATTCGAAATATTTCAACAGCCACCATTTTGAAACAGTTAATTGCAAGAGAACAAGTTTTTAATGGTAAATGTGTCGTAATGAGATCAACATTCATACACAGTTTCAGCATTGTATCCTTAACCTTTTCTGAGATATTGCCACTTTTGTGAAAATCACATACGGACGGACAGACAGAAAACGGTGCGAGATAGGCCACATGTCTATATGACAATTTTTGTTTATTTTGGCCTGCTGAATAACTTGGACAAGTTTCGGACAGCCGAAGCTGGACACCCAGTATAATCATAGAACGAGAAACTCTTTCAGTTCCCGAACTGTACGGATTCTTCTGTACCTCGTATTTCTATAGGCTCATAGAACCACAAGCTTTCTCAGTACCCGAGATGCATTGCGTCTTGACCCCCCCCCCCCACCCCCTGGCTACGGCCTTGGTATTAAAATATATTAAACTGCACTCACCTGCGGTACAAAATCTCCAAAACCGATAGTCGACATGGAAATAAATACGAAGTAGAAGGACCCGAAGAAACCCCAGCCCTCCCAAACGTAGAAGACCGTCGCTCCGCAGAATATGTATATGAAGAGGATCGTTATATCTACGGATATAGGGAGATTAAATTCATCATCGA
>JAGFPH010013367.1:0-23598 GCA_018207615.1 Philaenus spumarius
CATCAGTTACAATGAGCTTAGGTTGGCTGCACTGATCTTTTAAAGTCGTTATCTGCAAAGACATAATCTAGAATTCGTATTGTAAACTTACGCTCTAATATTACTTACGCTATTGTTGCCTGTCTTGATTACCACTAATTTATAATAATTCTGATTACAGAACTATGTAGCCCGATTCCTGACAAGTTCTGTCAACAAACTCAACGGATTAGGAAACAACATCCCAATCCTCCAGAACAACGCAAACAACGTAAAACTATCAATCACCAACAAAAACGCCAACTTGAACAATCTGGTAACAGCTGCCAAGTCTTCCGTCGCCAGTTCCTTGAACATCATCAGCTCGGCTGCTAGTATCTCACAGACCGTATCGCAAACGTGTGCCGACTCTGCAGTGTCAAGGAAAACGAAACTCACGAATCAAGCAAACGAACAGATAACGGCCGCTTTGCAGTCCGGGAATACGTTTCTAGCGATCGAGTCACAAATAGACGCGATCATTGCAAGACTGAGAGTCAATACAGCCAGTGTCAAGGTGGAATCTCTACAGACTTGCGTAAAGGACGTCGTAGTCACTCTCAACAATGTTGGGCTAGTTGTTAACTGTCTTAATGGAGTTTACAACGACTATGTTTCCTATATAAACTCGGAAGCGGGTCTTATTACCACGCAGTTCAATTTAGTCTCGTCACAGGGTTCTTCAATTTTGAGCGCTCTCTCTTCATCCTTTAATAAAATTATATCAAACGCTGGTCAAGCTGCCTGGGTCGAGGCCGAGGCTATCCTAGACTGCGCAGGATTATCCGCCAATGCTCGTGTTAAATCAGCCAGTCAAAGAATAACGTCAATAGACAATCAAGTTAGCATTGACTTACGTAACAGTTCGGCCGGTTTGATCAACTCGATCGCTAACAGTAAAACCATTCTGATTAACAACATAAACAACGCCACTCAGTCCATAGAAAGTCTACTAGCAAAGGTGGAAAGCTACGCGACCTATTTCTCGTACATTGCTCCTGATAAAATCGCGGCAATAAAAAAAGAACTCGAACAAGTCAGGAAGAACAGTACGGCGCAGTTAGACAGGATCAAGTTGGTGTATTCCGAAGCTGTAGCTGCGTTCGATGCCTTGAATGCATCACTCCCACTCATCTACAGTGAGTACAAGGATAAATTCAACGCGATAAGTTCGGTAAATTTTACCGCTCTGATATCTGAAAATATTACACAACGACTGAACACAGCTGATCTTCAGAGAACTCTAAACGGTTATATAGTTCAGCTGGTCACTGCTGCGAACAAAGCTAACGGTGCGATATCCGCGAAGATTAACGAGTATAATTTATTAGTAAATAAAGTAAACAATGTTAGTAATATCAGACTGAACGCTGAGTTTGTATTCGCGATAAACGCGACAAGAACGATCGAGACGATTTACCTTCTCGGTGGTGTTGAATTCAAATACTCGCCGAGTACAGTTGTGGTGCAATTAAACAACTCACTGCCAGTGTTGAGTGTGGTAAACACACAAACACAGCTGACTAACCTGTACAATCAGGTGAAACCGCAACTCAACAGTTTCACGATCAGTTACAACAATACGCTGCAGCAATTGTTGAACCCAACAAAGGTTTTAATCGACAATGTACTGAACAACAATCCGTACATCAACAATGTCGAGGTGAACGTTGCTTTTGAAAAAATCTATAATGACGCTCGAGCTAAAATCATCGCGGCTATTAATCTCGCCCTTCAAAATGCTTCAAATATAAACAACATCAATTCCAAGATCAACATTACAGCACAGTTGAAAGCGGTAGAAGACGCAGTCAAGGTTTGTTTCAACAATGCCGAGCAGCACGCGGCGATCGAGTGCTCCAATAAAGTGATTGCTGATTTTAACGCAAATATCGCCCAGTTACAACTGGAAGGACAAAAGTACAACATTGATCTTGCCAATCTGCCCACTTTGGTTCAAAACAATATCAACAAAATTCTCCAAGAGGCTTCTAAACAAGCGAACGATTTGTACAATAACGTCAGAAATCAGATTCAGCCTACCAACATTGGTGCTGAGATTGAAAAGATAAACATTGAGAAGCAAATCAACATCGATATTAAGATTGAAAACATTCAAGACGCGATAAATAATATTAAAAACAGTTTCAACGTGACTATCGGCGGTTCAATCGAACCGTTCCTGGCTCCTTATAAAGAACTACTGATTTCCTTGAACATTTCGTTCCCCAATCTCAACCTGTCTCAATTAATATCATTACTTCCATCGTTGAAAGAACAAACAGTAAACAATATTAAACCAGCCATAGATAACATCATCAACCAATACTTACCATCAGTTCAGACACATATTAATAATATCGTCGGTGATTTAAATTTAAAATTCCCATCAATTAACGATACCACAATCAAAGCAATCTGTGCAAAGTATTCAGGTTCGTCCAACTACAGCATCTGTGTCGACACACAGATAAACGAATTCAAATTGTACGTTAGTGGAGTGAACAATACACTGGATAATCTATTCGGATCTGTGGCACAAGCGAACAGATCTATCAACTTGAACGTCGGCGGTGTTATTCAGACCGAGCTGCAAAATGTATTCAAAGTGAGCACAGATAAAGCTGTAAATCTTCTGAACATCTCTGTCGATAATATTATCAACGTACCTAAGGGTATTAACAACAATTTAGTAACTGATTTGGTTAAACAGATCGACGGTTACGATGTCAATAGATTGGTGGTAGACGCATCGACACCGGTACAAATAGCGTTCGATAATTTACAACAACAATACCCGTACATTAATTTCACAAAAACTAACCTCATTTTACAAACACTGAAGGATAAATTAAACAACGATTTGAGTAATTACCTTGCTGATGTTTTGAAACAAGTTTACAACGTGCAGAATATCTCCAGTGCGGTCAACTTTGACGTTGGACAATTTGAACTGAAATTGAAGAATTGTTTGAATTCAAACAATGATATTAACGTGGTAGTTAGTGTTTGCGTTTTGCCTTTGATAAATGAAGCGAACGCTGAATTGAAAAACAAGTCCAACATATTAAATAATTTGTGGAATGAAGCTAAAGGAATAAACGTCACGATTGTTAATCAAATAACTTTGATTTTGAATAACGTCAGCGCGAACGCAGTTATAAAAACATCCGCGGACGAAGCCAGCACTACTGATTACGTTAAGGCTATCGAAATAGACATCGCGTTGAAAATTAACGAAACACTGACGACCTTGGATAAAATAAAAACAGACGTGAACGCGTTGAAACAATTCGGCACTGATTATTTGATCAAAGTACAACCGCAGATTGAGGAATCTATTCGGCCTTTGGTGGTCGCGATCAATGCGACTCTACGGGTGCAACCTAACGTCAACTTGACGAAACAACAAGAGTACCTACAAAAACTCGTAAACGACGCTAAGGTAAAGGCAAACGCAACTGTATTGAACGAGGTAAATAAATATTTGAATAATATAAGCGCACTCACTAATGAGTACAATCAGGTCGTGGTGGAATTTAATAATAAGATAGCTGAAGTCAACAGAGTTAATCTGACAGTAAGGTGTAATAGGGATTCGTCCACTGAAATTCAGTTCCGTGTCTGTGTTGACAACTTCTATGCAGAATTTAAAGGATATATAGATGAATTTACTACAAAAATAAATAACCTGAACAACAAGGCATCGAATTTGTCGGTTAATATTGACGCTAACATCAACGCGAATCTCACTGTAATTTTAGGCCAAACATTCAACTTGTCTAGCAATGCTAGTATTGATATTTACAATAAAAACAACATCACCGGAGACAATATAATCGATTTCGCTTTAGAAGGAGGAGTAAAGACATACAACATCACACCTATTCTGCTTACCATCTTGCAGGTGTCTTCCAGCGCTCAAGAGTTGGAGAGAAGGAACATATACGCTAGAGGTTACGCTAACCAAACTCTGTTCACTTCAGGTAGTGCTATTTACGACATTGTTGGTGTCGGTAGAGCTTTGTGCGGACAAAAATCGGTAGACCGACAGTTGAACGAAGCTAGAGAGAAGATCGCCAAAGAAACCGTGTACGTTTTCAACAACGCTCCTCAATTGTCTGAGAAAATCAAGGAATTGTTTGATTTGTCGAACGAAGTGAACCAAACATTGTTCTCTCAGGTTTCTACGTTGGATAAGGATAAGTTGAGGGCAAAGTGTCCTTCTAATAAGGGTAACAATTACGGGGTTTATACGTGTATTATGGTCGAAGTGAATAAGTTTGGAGCGTACTATGTCATTGAGATTCCGAAGACTAGGAATTATTCGAGATACGCGAACCAGGAATTGAGAACAGGATCGGAAGCGTTGAATAAGTGGAGGAATGAGGTGGTTTTACCGAAAGTTAAACTTATTAACGACCAGTTGGAGCAAGATGCTGAAGAGTTTTATAGACTGTGTGGTGTGACTCCGGAGAAGTTGGTCAATTATTCTCTGTCTGTAGCTAATTCACACTACAACACTTTCCAGCCGAGAGTTACCAGCAACTTTACAGATATTGTAGTGTTAGCAGATCGTATCACGAAGAGAAACTATACTGGGTACAATATCTCATCAAGATTGGAATCGTCCGTTCAGCCCTTGTACACGGCGATCAACGCGGTCCTGAACTCTGGAAATAAATCTCAAATTACCGACGAAGTCCGACTCGCTGTGAAGTATCTGATCCAAAACACAACAGGGCAGTTCGGCGCAGTGCTCGCTAATTTCACAACGCAAACAGCTCTTTATAAACAGCAAGCACTGAACTTGGTAAACAACCGCGAATCGGTCCAAAATAACTACACGTACTCGTATCTGTACAACAGGTGTTACGACTCTTCGTCACCGCTACCGTTGACAGATCTCGTCAGCTGTAACAACAATCAAACTTATCGAAACATCTTTTTAATCAATAACAACAATACGTTGAACGCATTGTTGGCGATAAAGGCCGATCTGATTAACTTAGACTCACCGACACAGGTGATCAACAACGCCGCCAATAATATCGACAGAGAGTTTTTGAAGAATGTGTACACCTTTGCTTACAGACTTTATAAGAACGCTGGTCTTCCTATTCCTGCGGAAGTGGCTGCTCAATTCGAAGAGAACAGATGTCTTAGAGGAGTTACAATATCTCAGTACTACTGTGTGGTGACTACGTAAACAATGTTATAACAATGAAATACAACTAAATTAGTAAATGTATTGTTAATAATTATTCAACAATTAAAACAACAATGAATTATATATTGTTTGTTTTATTTGAAAGTTGATTTTGGGTCTAATCATTAAATAATTATAATTAATTATTAAAAATTTTTTCCATTCTTGACAAACAGAGTCCATGAGTAAATCTGTACTGTGTTGGATTTTAGGATATTCTATCCATAAAGTTTCTAAGGCAAAAAATTGTGAATCTTGTTTGCAAGAGAAGCAATACGGCCAAACTTTAGAGATTGAAGAGGTTGTAGAAGATTGTTGTAATTATTTGAAGTTAATAGACAGAGGTGGATTGAAAAAACCGAACCCGGACTTTGTAAATATTTTAGTTGTTATGTTACAAGCTGTTTTAGTATATGACAAGCAGGACTTAGGAAGAAGAATTCTTAAAAAAGCCTCCACAAAGACAATTTTTTTTCAGTTTTCATTAAAAATCATCAACGAAAATAATCTAGTACCGATTGTAAAATGCAGTTCCTGTGACAACACTGTCTTAAGAATTGTTAAAAAGATTGTTTTTTTTCTACATTCTGCTTAACAATTATAGTAAAGTAATTAAAGGTAATATTGTTAAGAGTAAATAATCAGAAAAACGAAAAGTAAAAAAAAAAAACTGTCAGTAGAAAAGTAGTACATCTTTCATTTGTCAACATTCATTGTAAATTAAAAAGATAATATTTCCATAGGAGATACAAAAAATTTCTTGTACTCACCCAAAACTTCTAGTTAATTGGTTTTAAACTCTTTTAGTTTTTTATCCCTATGTTATTTATACGTTTATCTTGTAAATAAAAATGTTTGATGTTACTTCACTTCATTCGAATCTTATATTCATCATTTTAATTAAAAAATCTAAACTTTTTAATTTTTGTTTGTATTAAAGTAAGGCAGATTTATCTACAAACACATAGCAATCAACTCAATTCATCTAATGGTTCGCTTATAGTAATAATCAAGCATTTAATCATGGCGACCGCAATGCAGATCATATGGGACAGGCGAGCCCAGCCGGCCACCGTTTTTTGACGTCACAGAAATAGCATGCAGGCCCGGAGTTATTGTAGGCCCAGTTTCGAACCCAGGATCTTTAGTTTTTCTTGCTAATGTTCTGACCATTCATCTATTATGATCATGTTATCTCACTAATTTTATTTGCTGCATTTTAGTGAATAATACAGACTATCTATTTACTAATGACACTGAAACTAGTCTTAATTCTCTTTATTAGTTGTAATATTAATGAAATAAATTTAATTACAATTTTAACAATACCTAAAGTATTAAAAGAATAATTCAGTACGTATTCTCAACTCTCAGTCTAGTAGACTATAAAAACCAAAAATCTTTTAGTTTAAATGCTCCATTCAGTTATAATTTCATTTCAGTACGTGCTAGAAATAATTCATTAGTTTACAAGAAAAGCAAGAAAATTATTTTTTTTCAGCTGAAGATATAGAGTGTTTTACCAAAATCATTGGGGGTGGGAGGTGGGTAACCATTTTACTCAAAGAGTTTATAAAACAAATACCTTTTAAGTTAAGAAATTTGGATTTTATTGATACAATGTTGTGTTTGAATGAGAAGAAAATTATTGTTGTTAAGTGTCAACATTCGCAACAGATAAGTGAGAAGTGTTGGGAAACTTTTCCAACAGGCTCATCTCCAAAAGTGTTGGGAAAATTGTAACATTTAGAACGAAATAAATACATCGTAATTTTTAAAATTAATATTATGTTATTTTTTCCAACTATTGTTGCTGTGGCAGCAATTACTAAAGTACTGTGCCTTTTTTACTGTTTACATAATAAGTTTTGTAAAAATTACAAATTTTGTATGGATACTATACTCAAATAACATATAAACACTATGGGGTTCAAGAGGTACATTTTCAGGGAGAGGGCCCTCAGACCCTTTTCATTGGGGTTATACCACCATAAGTTGAGAAATCCGGTCAAAATTATTGGGATCTTTTAGATTTTGCCTAGCTATTATTTTGTATATCGACGGCCCTGTAAATTTGGACTATAAAACAATGCAACTTCCTTTCGAATAATAAAGTCCTTATGTGAGGAAAGATAGGATAGATGAGGCAGTTTAAGGAGCCAGACATTAATGGCCCCTACATCCCGCTGTAAGGTTTCCTTAGTGATGCCCAGTTCTTTGTATATCCTGGCATGTCCTTCGTGACTTGGGCTGAGACCTTTCGTTATCATCTGAGAATAAGAAACAATAAGTACATGAGAAATTGGGTACATAATTAGGACTAAATTGCAAAAACGAAATTATGATGCTTCCTAAACTACGGACCTAAACCTGTGCAGTTAAGTTGTAAATTGTATGGATTTAGATTTCAGTTATAGGGCTCTCATTTCGTGACATTGTGCAAGAAAACAAAAAAGTGTAAATCTACATACAGAGTGTCAAACCAAGAAACTGAGAAATTTTCACGGCTTCTTTCGCTGATGAAACTATTGAAAAATTGCACAGAAACTTAGGTCTGGGAACGATTTTTTTACCAGTTATCTGACAATTAATTGTTTTAACGGGTTGAGTTGAAATTGCATGCGTTACTTATAAATGTAAAGACCTAGCTGGAAAAAAATATTCACCTTTTTCCAGTAATGCGTTTCAAAAATGGAATCGAAAGAGTTGACCCCGATAGAGCAGCGTGAGGACACGACTGTACGTGTTCGCTCAAACCTCACATAGAAGGGGTTACGGCCAGCCTGTATTCTGTCCTGTCTGTATTTTCACTGGATGTACCTACTACTGTTTAGGAGCTGCAACAGACATTTTATTTTTATCTTATCGTACATCATTTAAGTTAACCCTAGAATCGGCAACTTTAACGAAAATGGATTCTTTGGCGTGTGCAAGCATTTATTCAAAAATTCGCCAAAAATAGTAAATGAACCGCAATCCAAAAGTGTTCCATAGCTTTTTTGTAGAAAAAGGTTAAAAACTTTATATGTGCCAGTAAAAAAATGATAGGTGTAAAATTTACAAAGTTATTAGCTCAAGAAACAAAATATGTTCAGTTACGAAAAATAAAAGTTCAACTTTAGGTCTACATAAAAAGTAATAAACATTTTTAGTAATTTTTTCCATTAAAGTAAAAAAGTTTCGTAATTTAGTTCTAAATAAAACTGTATAAAAACATTTAACATTTTCAAATTTCTTATTTTGAAAAAAACGAGTTTTTATGTTCTTGCTACAAGACTGCTATCAAAAGGAAGCCAAGTTTTAATTTACTAATATACTAGGCCTAACTTAAAATATAATATATAGATAGTTGTTGCCCGTCGATACTCAGCGGTTACAGCTTCATTCGTGGTGAGTGGAGAGCTATTCAGATGGTGCGAAACATGTATAAAATGTACATTTTAAAATGCTATTTGATTCCAATTATTTTTCTTGTAGCAAAGTTGAAGAAGAAAAAAAATGGATTCGACAATCAGTGAATTTAAGTAATATTTTATACACATAATCTATTTTTTGGGATATCAATACAGACAGGCAAGAAAGGAGAAAACCCCTTTACATTGCATAAATAATGCAACTGCCAACGACCATGAAAAATATTGCAATTTAAAACTGTAGGCCTATTTGTAAAATGTTGTATTTATGTAGGCCTTAATTATATATCAAGATAAAGATACAAATGTTATCTTTTAATTGGTTTTTATTTCATATTTATTATCAAATGATTTAGAAGTTATTAATATTATAATAAAGAAATTAATACTCGAATATATTTATATGTTATACGAAGATGTAGGCCTACGTAATCCTATGTTTCCAAAGTTAAACGAATGCGTATCTTCTTTAAATTTGTATAAATGAATAAATTCATTGTTGATAAAAGGTTGTATTTATATTCACTTTATAACCTCTCAAGCAAATCTTATAACGTATTATAATAGCCTACCTTAATTTTATAACTCATATTTAAAAAAAAATCAACTTCAGAAGAATTACATTATTGCTGAATTGTAATTGTTAACATAACCCCATAATACAATCTACGCTAGGTTTTGTACAGATGATGGGTGAAATCAGATGTTATATTATATGAGCGTTTGCTCTTCTTCTGTTGTTAGACAAAATACCTAGTTTTTTTTACAATCAGCTGATTGAAGAACTTTAAAATAAAATCATTGTAAAGGTTTGGAAATGTTGTTTTTTTTTTAATTTAAGAAATTAAGATGACGTAAAAGTAAATAAAACCTGTTAATATAGAAAAGTTTTGCTTTTATTTGATATAAACTGAATGTAAATCTGTCCAGTGAAAGTCTCACACAAACTGTCCAAAGGATTGGAAAAGTTCATTTTTCTCCCATGTTAAATCTCCATAAGAAATGTCTATTTTTCATTTTTGACCCATTTAACGTAAATATTTTCAAAATACAAATAAAACCTGCTAATATAGGACCGAAAACCTTTGTTTTGGTAAAACCCGCATGTAAATCGGCCCAGTAGAAGTCTCAGACGAACTGTCCAAATGTTTTTTTCCTTACGGCTTTAAATATATAGATGCTTTGCCCAAAAATGAAATATTACAACCAAGTGTAGAGAATAAATCAAGGAATTGACTGTATACTTATAAATTATCTTTTCATAAAAGTGTTTGACTTAGAATTATTTGAATAACAAAAGCGAGAACAAATATAGAAACCTCCCGTCCATACAAGCTATACGAGAAGGCCGCGAAAACTCCTATGTCTACCCATGTTAAAAAGTACGTTAGGGTTCAAACTAAAACGTAGGATGATAACGTAATAACAGTCACTTTCTCACGGCGCTACACAACAAACTGTTCAAACAAAACATATTTGGTTTACAGGGAAAGTTAGCTTGAAGTATTATCTTTACAAAGATACCAAAATACCTCTAAAATTAGATCGTGGTCACACAGATATCACTTGTAATAAGTAAGGCTGTTTATTGGTTGGAAAACTGACCAATTACAAGGGTATACAAACCGCTCCATAACTTCTTAAATATTTGTCCGATTTTTTAATGGATGGAAATTTTGGTTAGGGGAAATTGTGATGAATCCATCGAAATATAGGATTAACTAAGAAAACCTACTGGGCGGGCTGTAGCGATTGACGAAAGTTGAGTTATTTCGTTATGTTTTGTATGAATATTTGGGCGCCGATTGATTTGTAGAAAACTAATAAACTGCAACGATGATTACGTATGTAAATACACGTTTCAGAAAGAAATTGGGAATACAACAATTAAAGTTTGAAACATTACCTTTACAATGGTGTTTGCCTTTTTGAGATTGGAAGATTTGTAGTGGGTCAAAATATTCAATACAATCACTCGTTACAAATGTGTTGGAGTGACTGGTTCATTATGTGCCGGTTCTAGGGTTTAAATACATTAAAGTAACTGTAATTTTATTATTTTTAAAGTTATAGATACAAGCGTAGTGAACAATACATAATGAACAATGCATGATGAATTTCTGAAGAAGTTGACTTTCTTATAATATTGTAAAATATTGTCTTGAACGATTTATTAGCGTGGGAACTTAAAGAAGAGAAAATTACAACAACAAAAAAGATGTAAATGTGTGCGGTCGTGGGATGCCCGTCAGGAACGAAGTTCATCACGCATTTTCTTAAATTCTATTTCCAGCCTTAACGGCAACATACACAGATAATTTTAATCTTTCAAATGTTGTTTATTATTAGTTAGTTTTTATACAAATATTTACTGTTTCCATACGTTTAATGTTATTATAATAAAGGTGTAGAATTAATTACAACATCAAAGCTAAAGATCTTAAACACAGTTAAATGTCCATTCATTGTAAATACATTCAGTAAACATAAAATTATTGTTCTTCAGTATAAGCATAACATAACATTATTTTGTGTGTGTTTAATTTATTTTACCTGTCTTAACGGCAAAATAAATACAATAATTTTAGGTTAGGTCTAGACTTAAAGTTACTTTCTAGGCCTAACCTAAAATTATTGTATGCATGTTGTCGTTAAGGTAGATAAAATAAATAAAATATACACACAACAAATTTAGGTTAGGCCTAGACTGATGAACGAACATTTTATGTTTATTGAATGTATTTTAGCGCTTGACGATAATATCTGAACTACGCCGGACGGAATCTATCGTCTCTCAATTTAAATTGATGAACCAAAACACATGTTTCTTCATATCAACCAATTTGGTACCACTTTTCGTTACTCGTATTTTATATTTTTCATTGCAATAGCAACCAATTAATAATACTTTTGTCGTTACTCGTAACATTATTAGCAACAAATTTTTTAACGCTTTTTCGTTACTCGTATTTTATATTTGTCATTGCCATAGCAACCAATTAATTAATAATACTTTTTTCGTTACGCATTACATTTTCTATTTGTTAACTCCTACCGCAACCCGCGTTAGTGAACTTCGTTCCAAAAAAATACTTCTTTTGTTTTCTAACATTTTTTTGTAAAGTTATCGGTTTTAGAGATATTTTACATTACAAATTCTAAATGGCCGCAATTTTCAAAGTAAGCAAAAGAACGTTCTGGTTTTTTGTACAGGAATAAAAGGTTACGTAACAAATATTTACACCAAATTTGAGGCCGCATTCTATTTCCAAAGATGTTAAGCGTTTAGTATAAAAACAAACGATAATTCGGAAATGAAGCATTTCCTGACCTACGTTTGTTGAAACCTTTTTTCTTATTTTCACCTAATAGAATAGTCTCATGCAATTTGGGAGAATATTTTCTAGACACCCTGTATGAACAACTTAAATTTTGAAGAAAAATGTGTGACGTCTGAAGAGTACCACACACCATTGGTACGTAACTGAATACAATGTACGTCTTTACAAATTCCAAAGAAACGAATCCAACTATCGCCTATGCGCTTTCTACTTTTGTTTGATGAAACGAAAAAAATATTTTACTACCAGAATAGATTTTTTTTATAAGCAATCTGTTGTTAAAGAAGACAGAACAAACAGCGGTATTTGTTTAGAATTATACTCAGCCAACGTCAAGGGGAACCTTGGTCTACATAGTGCGTTCAGTTTGAGATAAAACACGGGTATATAATAATACTCGACAAGATGACGGTCTATCTTTGGGCATCATGAGAAGTCCGTTGATATGCTTCTCAGTACTGCTGGTCTTCGTAGCACTTTACGTGAGTAGCCTTCTAGTTTGGTAAATAGGATATTTTGAAAATCGGGAATTTCACTGTATGCAATTTTATCCAAAACGTGTTTTATCAATTGACGACACAAATTGTTTCAGAAAACTATAATAAATTCATATAAAATCGACTGTACGTACGTCCGTACGTGAGTAACAAATTAATTTAGCGCATAGTCATATTGTTTTATCCTATTACTTTAAATGAGCAAGTTTTGTATCTATCTTTGTATCTTTGTATCTGTCACGGATCTCGAAAACGGCTCTAATGAATTCAAAGAAATTTTGTATTTAGGTTTAGTTTTGATTTTTAAGTACACCCATATAGTTTTATTTCGTGTAAAAACGCAATTTTTTGAGAAAATCTAATTTAAAAGTTGAAAAATTTTAACATAGGGTCTTATGGGTTGCCATGTCATGTTGGTTACAAAATAAGAAGGAAATAGTAGGCCTAAAATAAAGCGGTCAAAACAGCTGTTTATAAACAAGCCAATCTATACTGTTTTATCAGCTGTTCAATGAATAGTTTTTAATTACCGTTATAAAAACAAGCTAATTTATACTGTTTTAGCACGTTGGAATTATAATAAATTGGGCCTAGTTTAACAATTTATTTTGTCAAAAAAAAAGGTAAACTTGGCAAAGATGGATAAATTCAAATAGTCAATTTTGCAATATAGGCCTGGCACATTTCTGAAACATAGTATTGAGGTTATGTTAATTCTGCAATAATTTTTACTATATTTAGGCCTGGTTTCAAAACTTTAGTTGACAGAAGATAGTAGAACTAGGACTAAAATCGTAATGAAAGCCTCTCACGTTTCTAAAGCATGTATTTGAGGTTATAAATAATCTTGTAATTAATGTTAATATATTTAAGCCTGGTTCCATAATTTTACAAACCTATGTACAAACGAGCCAAAGATTAACGAGATTCTTTTGTGTATTTTCCAACTGCGAGCGAAGCGAAGTGTCCAGGGGCAGAGCCCCTAGTTTATTCGTTAATACAGGGACATTCATGAAGAAACGGTGAAACTTTCAGGACGTGTTCTACTAGTGAAAAAAGTTCATATAAACTTAGGGTCGGAATTGCTTCGTTTTCCAGTTATCCCCCATTTTATTTTTTGTTTTTTTACAAAATACCTAATTTCTTTGGACGTATGAAAGACATTGCACGTACATTTTGGATATATATTTGGCATGACATTTTTTTTTACAAATGTACAAAAAACCAAAAATTTTTTTCAAATATTTTCAAAATGGCGTCTGTTTAAAATTTGTAACGTAAAATATCTCGAAAACCACTAACTTAGAAATTTCATTTTTTTATGACAAACGACGTTTTTTTAATATTTCTGTAACTTAAAATATAACCGCGTTATTGGCTAAAAACTCAAACAATTTGCATATTATGGACAACTAACAAGACAGAAGTAATGAAAATCCGTTATGTTTGACATTAAAAAATAAAATGTTTTTGTTTCTTGAAATTTGTTTGTAAAGTTAGCGGTTTTCGAGATATTTTACATTAAAAATTTTAAACGGCTGCCATTTTGAAAATATACGAAACAAACGTTTTGGTTTTTTGTACATGAGTAAAAGATGTCATACCATATATGTATCCGAAATTTCCGTTCAATATATTTCCTACATCAAAAAACGAAATGGTGGATAACTGGGAAACAAAGCATTTTCGAACGTATGTTTATAAAAAACTTTTTTCTTTATTTTCACTAGTGAACACATCCTGAAAGTTTCTCCATTTTTCTCTGAATCACTCTATAAAACAGCTGATTTCTTCCATCAGCTGTAATACTTTTATTGAACAATTATGTGGACCATTTAAGGTTATGTTTACAAAATTTACGTTATATTTTGTGTTGTGTTTATAGGAATAATAAAGCACAGTAATACAGATGATTAGCATAACAAATTCAACACAAAATGAAGCTTAGAATATTCTTTAAGTTTATGTTTACAACTTTGATCAAAACGAATGCTCAAAACCTTTGAGCGGAATCTACGATATTATTAGCGAATTTTCATAGAAAAGATGAGCTCTCGCAGTGACTCTTGTGGTGAGACCTAATGTTGTCAATGAGCACCGATCATGATCCCCAGGACACGTTTTGGGTTGTCATGGTGTATATTATATTTGTTCGTTCCCTAACGGACGCATTTTACGTCCTATTTGGTTCATATTTGGTACACACGTTGGTTTTCTAAGTCACTCGGACGAGTTCGATAACCAAAATCATTAACTAACCGGAAGCACTATTTTGACAGGAATTAAATGTGTCGGAGATTTTCCGTACAAGAATAGTTTTTATGGTTTTATCTAAGAAATTAATATAGGAGATTATTCTGCACATTTGGTTTTTACACGACCTTGTAGCCCATATGGTTACTCTAAAATTGATCAAAACTTAAAATACGGTAGAACCTCATTAATCTGGACCCCATTATGACGGACTTCGCTTAATCCGGACAGCCAGTTGACTGCAGGTTATAAAGATTACATTCAGCTACATTTGGAATAAGCCATTCTAAACTAGTAGTCCACAGAATGGACCTTTCATATTCACAGTGTAATACATTTTACTACATGTTTTATGAATTAACGTATTGCCTGTATATACAACTAAACTCAAAATACATGTTCGTTTTCTATATAGGGTGTTTCATTATGTACCTTTGTTCATATTAAGGTTATTTCATTTAATCCGGACTTTCAACTATCCGGACGACTTAGAGCCCAATTAGTCCGGATTAATGAGGTTTTACTGTACTATAAAAGTACCCGGTTCAAATCCACGTGGGGATTTTACCGTGAAGGCAGCTTCTGATCCGAGGCTGAAGGCCTGGATGCAAATTCGCAAATTGCAGTCCATAATTCGAAGACGCAAGTTATAGGTGCTAACTTTCAAAGTTAGTCTTTTCGTCTACCAGCGGATCGAAGGAGCGCGTGAGCCGGGGCTGTAGGCTGAGGCGTATACAACTATTTTACTAATATATTTCGTACACGCAGTCAGCTATTCAGCGCCTCCATTAGTAGACCAGTTTAACAAATAGTCAGTTGAAACCCTAAAACTTATAAACTTAATTTTGGAAATTCGTTCAACTCACGTCAGCGGTTCAGCTGCGTGATCGAATTCTTTTGATTTATTCGCACTAAATAAGACGAATAAAAACAAATAAAAAAATAGAACCACGCGCTGCGCAATACTGTTTTATTCACCGTGGATAATTAGGCACTATACAGGGTGTCCAGTAATTACGGGATCAAACTTCGGAAAATGGATCTATGGGTCAAAATAAGAAACAAAGTTCATATAAATATATGCCCGAAAACACTTCGTTTTATAGATATCCGCCATTTTGTTTATTGTACACAATAAATCTATCTAGAGAACGGTTTGATTGATTGAGTTCAAACTTGGTATGAAGTTTAACTTAACAATAATATACCTCAAGAAAAATAAGCGATTAAATCTTATCATGCACTTCAAAATGGCAGCTGTTTGAAAATTTCAAATCTAAATTAGCCTACTCAAAAACCGTACATTTTATAAAAAAATTTCAATATACCTTTTTTGTAGCCCTTTTGATTCCTTATCGGTTGGTGTAATTTTCAAAACAATCGGATGAATAGTATAATAGCTAAGTTAAAGATAATGACAGCAAATGTACATACAATATTGTAGTATTTTCTGTGTTGGTATAGGATGCCAAGTTGAACAAACCAATTATTACACATAATTTAATAATTATATTTCATCCGATTGTTTTGACAGTTACACAATTCGATAGGGAATCAAAAGGGATACAAAAAAAGTAAATTGATTATAAAATGTACAGTTTTTAAGTAATTTAGATTTGAAATTTTCAAGCAGCTGCCATTTTAAAGTGCATTATTAAATTTAATCGCTTATTTTTCTTGAGATATATCATTGTTAAATTAAACTTCATACCAAGTTTGAACTCAATCAAATCGTTCTCTAGATATAATTTATTTTGTACAAAAAACAAAATGGCGGATATCTGGAAAACGAAGCGTTTTCGGGCCTATGTTTATACGAACTTTTTCTTTTTATTTTGACTCAAAGAACCATTTCCCGAAGTTTGATCCCGTAATCACTGGACACCCTGTATAGGCCCACTTCTTTTAATTATTTGTTGGCTCTGTACATTTACCATGTTGAAAATCCCTAAAGGCATTGACCCGGTTATATATACTTTGTAGGCCGAAGTAGTTTGTTCCGAAAAACAAAACATAACATAATTGTTTAAAATATACATTTTCAACGGTCTCTAACCTCAAAACATATCATATAGCCTTACATTAGTTATAAAACAGTTTGGAAATAACCTATACATGTTCAACGGGAGTAGGCACATTCAATAAATATGTATATATTTTTATAATAATATAATTTAGTTGAATCCATATAATATTGTACACATTTACTCGAGTTAAAATTCCCCTCAGCATAGTTAGGTAGGTCTGGATGAAGTTTGTTATTTTTAAATAGTTTTTTTTTTAAATTATGCTTTTCTGTTGGTTATCTATTTATCGGACGGTGATTTTTCACATGTGCTTATCTCTATATAGAAAAATTAATGTTTGTTTCTTTGATTCTTTGTCCTCTATACACTCAAAAACTATTCAATCGATTTCGCTAAAATGTCACACTTTAAGCATATCATTGCCAGGAGAGTTTAGACGTTACAACTACTACAGCCTAAGGGGTTGAAATGGGGTTGCTACCCCTATACAATAAATATAAATTGAACTAACTCCTACAAGCTATAAAGCTAAAATTATGTAATAATATTCTTAAAGGACTTAAAAAAACTATTTGCAATTTGATTATTTAAGACAAAGGGATGAAATGGAATAAGTACCCTTACAATTAAATATGAATCCACTTACTTTTTCTATATTCTGGAAAACAACTCAACTAATTTCACAAAAATTTCACAATTTACACACATTAGTAATTTACTAGGAATATGGTCACAAGAAACAAATATATTTAATTAGGGTAGCTACCCCCATACATTAAAAAAATATTACAATAAATTAATACAAACTATAAAACTAAAATTATTTGATATTACTAGCTGGCCCGTCCGGCTTTGCACCGATAGACAAATCAAAGTTAAATGTATATTTACAAAAAATATATTATATCAATAAATATAAATTACACTATGTATTTCTTATGGGGATTTTTAGTAACTTTGACACCCCTAACCCCCTTAAAATTTCGATTTTTTTTAAAACCTTTCTTAGCGAGTACCTAGGGTTCTAGAGAAAGCTACATACCAAGTTTCATTCCAATCCGTTCGGTGGTTTTGGAGAAATCGTGATTTAGTAACTTTAACCCCCCAAACCTACCTAAGATTTAACAATTTTTGAAACCCTTTCTTATCAGCACCTACGGCTTTAGAGGAAGCTACATACTAAATTTAATTTTAATCCGTTCAGTAGTTTTAGAGAAATCGTGATTTAGTAACTTTGACCGCCACAAACCCCCCTAAAATTTCGATTTTTTGAAAACCTTTCTTAGTGAGCACCTATGGCCCTAGAGGAAGCTACATACCAAATTTCGTTCCGATCCGTTCAGTAGTTTTTGAGAAATCGTGATCAGTGAGTCAGTGGCTTTGACTTTTATATATTTAGATTCTTAATTGATATAAAAAAAAAAAACATTTGCAATTTGATTACTTAAGTCAAAGGGATGAAATGGGATATTTACCCCTTAAATTAAATCAAGCAATAGTGAGGCTTTGCCGGGTCCGCTAGTTAGTAATAACAATAAAGAATTTATTTCCTACGTAGTAGACTAACATGCATAATTTCAGCACTAACGTGATACACAACCACACAGACATGAAAAACCTTACATACTTCTCTATAATAGCATAATTATTTCTAACGACGAATACACTAAATACATAAATATTTACTAACAAATTAGGCTATGCACACTATTTTCTTCAATACTTTATTGTGTAAACTTCGGGAAATTAGTCAATCCTGTTGGCGGGGCCAGTTTTGGGCTTACTATCACGAATTTAAAGTGTAATGAAGCACACAACTTCTATGCTACCACCACTAATAATATACAGGCTGAAAAGTCTAAAAACTGCTTAATATCCCAAAATGTATGAATCTTATGAGATACCAATAAGTGCCACACCACTTTTTGGGTTATTGGCTAAAAACTAAAAATTTTGTATCTTGGTAGTTGTCCAAATTTCAGTTTTTAGCCAATAACGCGTACATCAAAAGTTACAGAAATAATTATATTAAAGTTATATTAAAGAAGTTTTCTTGTTATTAAAAAAAAGAAATCTTTTGTAGCTTAATATTAGTTGTAGTTTTTTTTTTTGTAGTTATCAGTTTTGGAGATATTTTATATTACAAATTTTAAACAGCCGCCATTCTGAAAATACAAGAAAAAACGTTTTGGTGTTTTGTACATGGGTAAAAGATATCATACCAAATATACAGGGTGTCCCCGAACTCTCTGGACCCCTTTTGTGGATATGTTTCTGGGATCGAGACAAACATATTTCACAATATAAACATGGGTCTACGGGGCTTATTTTTTCGTCTGTCCGTCTGTATGTGTTTTTTACAAAATACTTAATATTTTTGAAATTAGAAAGGATATTGAGCTCAAACTTTGTACACCAATTTTTTGCGTAACCTCTTATCACTATACGAACAATTAGAACATTATTTTAAATATTTTCAAAATGGCGGCCGTTTATAGTTTTTAATGTCAAATATCTCAAAAACCACTAACTTTACAAAACAATTACAAGAAACAAAAAAAGTTTACATTTTTAATGACAAACATAATGTTTTTTTTATTTTGTCTGTAGCTCAAAGGATAACAAAGATATTGACAAAAAAAAAGGAAAAACGTATTTCTTGGTAGTTGTCAACAATACCCAGAATGAATCTAGAAACAAAATATTTTAAAGTTATTATGATCTAAAATAATCAGTTATTTGCATTATGTTCCGAGCACTTTTTAAGCGATTCTACTAGCAAAAAATTAAGAAAAAGTTCATATATTCATAGGTCCGGAAATGTTTCGTTAGCGAGTTACAGCTGGAGAAAGATTTCATTCATGTTTCAGATTATTCACAGAAACGAATCGCTATTGAAATATGTAAGACGTTAATAATTAAGGTGTGCAATTGAATTTAATTTACGTAAAATGAGCAGATAAATTCGGACAGAATTTTGTGTTTTGGGTCAAATATCGCAACAATTACTGCAGTTACAGAACTGGGACCTATTTTATTAAATTTATCCGCTCATTTTACGTAAATTAAATTCAATTTCACACCTTAATTAACGTCCTACATATTTCAATAGCGATTCGCTTCTGTGAGTAATCTGAAACTTAGGTGAAATCTTTCGCCAGCTGTAACTCACTAACGAAACATTTCCGGACCTATGAATATATGAACTTTTTCATCATTTTTTGCTAGTAGAATCAGCTTAGAAAGTGCTCGGAACATAATGCAAATAACTGATTATTTTAGCTCATAATAACTTTAAAATATTTTGTTTCTAGAGTAATTCTGGGTATTGTTGACAACTACCAAGAAATACATTTTTCCTTTTTTTTTGTCAATATCTCTGTTATCCTTTGAGCTACAGACAAAATAAAAAAAACATTGTGTTTGTCATTAAAACTGTAAACTTTTTTGTTTCTTATAATTGTTTTGTGAAGTTAGCGGTTTTTGAGATATTTGACTTAAAAACTATAAACGGCCGCCATTTCGAAAATATTTAAAATAATGTTCTAATTGTTCGTATAGTGATAAGAGGTTACGCAACAAATAGGTGTACAAAGTTTGAGCTCAATATCCTTTTTACTTTCAAAAATATTAAGTATTTTGTAAAAAAACACATACAGACGGACACACGAAAAAAAATAAGCCCCGTAGACCAATGTTTATATTGTGAATTATGTTTGTCTCGATCCCAGAAACATATTCACAAAAGGGGTCCAGAGAGTTCGGGGACACCCTATATATAAAATTTGCGTTCGATAGGAATTCAAAGATATTAAGTATTTTGTACAAGTAAAACAAAAAATGGTGGATTACTGGAAAACGAAGCATTTCCAAACCTATATGAATTTTTTCTTTATTTTCACTAGTATAACAAGTCCTGAAAGTTCCTCAGCTTCTTCCCGAATCACCCTGTATGTATATAATTCATAGGCAGTGATTAAATAGTTTTCATGTAATTTTACTAAATAGTTAAATTATAAAAGAACGAATTAAGTGAAAAAAACATGGACCGAGACCGGGAGTTGAACCCGGGACCTTTACGTTTCCGTCGTAACGCTCTACCACGTAAGTAAGTACGAATGTTTCCGAAGTTAAACGAATAGGTTTAAGTCTTCTTTAAATTTGAATAAACGAACACTATTGATGATAAAAGGTTGTATTTATAGGCTGTACAGTTCATAACCTCAAATCAAGTCTTATAACGTATTATAACATACATTAGTTCTGTAACTTATAATTAAAAAATCTACTTCACAAGAAATTACTGTATAACGATTGAAGTTGTAAGCATAACCCCAAAGTATAATCTACACTGGGTTTGTATAAGTATACTACAGATGATGGTTGAAATCAGCTGTTAAATTATATGTCACTCACGTACACTCGCTTTTATAGGGGTTCATGTGAATTTTGTTACTAAATTTATATTTGTTATTTGTTACAGGAATCAATTCAAGCCCAAGAGACTCTATCTTCCGATAGTGACGCCAAGGTAAACACTTTTTGTAAATATTATCCTAAAAATATCCGTGGAGGATCTCGATAAACTGATTACAATAACGAAATAAACGTTTCTGATAGTAAAATATTTTGTTTTGTTTCGATAAACAAAAGTAGAAATAGAGCAGTTGATAGTGGGATTAGTTTTTTTTTTGAATTTGTAAAGAACTAGATTGTATTCAGTGATGTAGGTACCGAGGGAGTGGTGCCCAAGAACACCTCCTTCAGACCTCTTCAAAATTTAAGTTATCAACCCTGAATGCTGAACTTCCAACTTGTAGTTGGGTGCACAATATCCAGAAGTATTAACAAACATCTTAGAAAATACAAATATTATAATCAAAGCAAAATGGTTAAGTTTCAAATATTTATGTTTACTAATTAAATAAACGGTACCAGACACTGGCACATACTTTCTCACAAACATATTTAAATTATTAAAGAGATTCACAGTGATTTCTAGGGTAGGAGAGGTGATTTTAAACTAGGAAATTAACTAATACATATTATTATTATTAGCTAGAGATAAAACTATTCGATCGATTTCGAAAAAATTTGCACCAAACACGTCAATTAGGCCTTTATAGATGCAAGAAAAAAATGTTTTGAAAATTTTTGAAAAACAACCCCCTTTATGGCCAAAAAACCCCCAAAAATCAGTTATTTGTATTAGCTAAACGAGAATTTTTAGAAAGATGCGGTTTTTTGCATATGGTAGGGTACATTAAAGGCTACAAATTAGCCAAATTTGATCAAAATCGTTAAAGCCGTTTTTTTATATATAAAAAAATAATAATTGCTTTGTTGGGGGGTTTTTGACCAAAATGGGGGTTGTTTTTCAAAATTGTTCAAAACCGTTTTTCGTGCATCTATATAGACCTACTTGACATGTCTGCTGCAAATTTGTTTGAAATCGATCGAATAGTTTTCGCTCTAGCTTTGTATACATACAGACATATATACAGTCATTTTGTAAAAAACACTTTTTTGGACTCAGGGGGTCCCTAAACGGATATTTCCACAAAAATCTCAACATTTTTTTTTTTGCGATCACTATACTTTCTCTATAGTGAGAAAGTAAAAATACATAAATAAAACTAACAGTAAAATATGCTTTTTGAATCAATCAAAATTTATGTTTTCTAACATTTTCTTGGGAAATTTTAAGGATTAAATATATTATCTATATTAATAGGAGAACGCTTACGACCCTACGCCATATTGAGGTGCTAATGTATACTCAAGAATATGCTCTCATACGTAATTTTATTGTATTGTTTAATTATATTTCTGAACGTCTTAAATAAAACACTTTAAACTCAATTCACAACTTATTAACTATATGGTTGTTAAGATACATCAGACGTATCTTTTCAATGGCATACGAACGTAAATAAACACGATTGCCGGACTTCGCTGTTCCTACAACTTAACGTCACTTAATAAATAAACGGTACCAGATAAGTGCCGCATACTTTCTCCCAGTTGAAACTTTATACCTTCCCAAGAGTAGCATAGGAGGTGGTTATTTAGAATTGTAAAAGTAGGACATACCATGGAAAATATTAGATGTATGTAATACACATCCATATTAAGTTTCATATTAGTTTCATTCAAAATATTAACTAATAAATATTATTATTATTATTAAAACTATTCGATCGATTTCGAACAAATTTACACGAAACATGTCAATTAGGCCTGTATAGATGCACGAAAAAAGGTTTAGAAAGATTTTGAAAAAACCATCTCCTTTTTGGCCATACCCCCCAAAATCAATTATTATTATTACCTAAACGAGAATTTTTAAAAAGATGCTGTCTTTTCCATATGGTAGGGCTACAAATAAGACAAATTTTATAAAAATCGTTAGAGCCGTTTTTGAGAAATTTGGATTTTTCTCGTTTTTTTACCATTTTTTGGGGGTAAAACCCCTTAAAAATAAAAAAAATTTAAAATGAAAAAAACGCCTGGAGATATTCCAGTACGACAACTCATACCAAATTTCATCAAAATCGGACCGTTGGTATGGTCTTCAGCTCTGTACACATCCTAACAGACACACAGACACACGGACAGACATAAAAAAAAACACTTTTTGGCCTTCAGGGAGCATCAAAACAAATAATTCCACTAAAAATATTTTTGGATTCAGGGAGCACCAACACAGATAATTTCACTAAACAATTTTTTGGGGTTCAGGGATCACCAAAACAGATAATTCCACTAAAAAGTCAAATTTGAAAATTTGGATGAAAACAATACTTTCTCCATATACTACGTATAGGGGGGGGGGGGGGG
>JAGFPH010013368.1:6699-26732 GCA_018207615.1 Philaenus spumarius
CTGAATTGAGTAGGGTCAGAATATTAGACTTTCTAATAACAAAAAAAAGGAAATTACATAATAAATTATAGTTTATAAATTATAAAAGACTCCCAACTTTGGGACAAGTATTTTATTATAGTTTACATTAAATATACCATTATAAAATGGCGACCAACGTGCTTGCTGTGAATAATTTTGCAAAATTATTAAAATAACACTGAAAATTTTACACATTAACACACCACACATAGGCTAGTATAAGCATACAATATTAGCCTAGTTATGTTATTTAAATGTTAATTATAATTGTGTTAGTATTTAAGTTGTGCAATTAGGCCTAGAATAGTATATATATATGTGTTAAATATTCAAGTGGTAACCATCATAAAACTTAAACAAATCTATTGCAATAACAATAACAAATATCCCAAATTGAATCACATAAAATGGATCCATCTCAAGACGAAGGTAACCCAAAATATAACTTAAGGAAATCTATTAAACCTAGTGAAAAGGCTCAAGAAGGACAACTTCAATCTCTAAGACCACCTCCCCTAAATGAAACCGAAGGAGAAAATATGACTAGTTTAGAATCTAATGTAGAAACCGAAACGCCTGTAGGCCTAAATCAACCCACACTATTAGAACAGATGACGATGCTTATTCAAAATTTACAAATAAATTTAGAGGCTAATTTAGAAACAAAATTCAAACAAAATGAAATAAATTTAGAAGCTAATTTAGAAACAAAATTCAAACAAAATGAAATAAATTTAGAAGCTAATTTAGAAACAAAATTCAAACAAAATGAAATAAATTTAGAGGCTAATTTAGAAACAAAATTTAGGCAAAATCAAGTAGAAAACCAAACCTTTATTAGTAATAATTTCAAAGAAATACAAAGCGAATTAGAGGAGGTCAGAGATTGTCTAACCAGCCAGATAATTAGAGTAGAAACCCAATTTACAGGTAAATTAGCAGAAGTAGAACAGGCAATCGAAATTAATAGTAAGAAAATTGAAAGCATAGAAACAAGACTAGATGAGACTATAAATAGTAAAATTTTAAATGAGTCTTTAAATAAACAAGAATACACATTAGACAATAAATTAAAGGAAAATAAAATTAGTCTAATTAAAGAAGTACACAGTATGATAGCCGACCTACCCAAAAGTATTACAGAAAGCCAATTACCGACACCAATTAATGTAATTTGTAGCGCAGCCAACCACGAAGGCAACAACCCAATCGTTCCTACCCTTCCTCATTTCAATGGTAGACAAACCAATCCTAATGAGTATTTATACCGAATGACTCGTTATTACGAACGGTTAACTAACAGAAAAGTCAACCAAATAGGAGACGACCAGGACTGCCTATTCGACATTATAGAAAGCAGCCTTGAAGGAACCGCAGCCAGGTGGTGGCAACTAATTAAGGGCGACATATCAAATTTCCAACAATTTAGCACCGAATTTCTGGCTAAATTCTGGAATCGGGATGTACAGAGAGGAACTAGACAGAAATTAGAATTTGAGCAGTATAGGCCAGGAGGAAAATTGTCAAGGAGTGAGTATTTCATAGATAGAGTTTTAACTATGAAATCCATGATACCACAGCCAAAGGAAGAAGACATTATTGCAGCGCTCGTTGAACACTTTGACCAGCGGATACAGGACGCTCAGCGTGTCCAGAATATCGTCAGTATCAAAGAATTTGCCGATCTTCTGCAAAGAGAAGACACCGAGGAGGCCAATGCGGAAATACGAAGGCGAAACTACACAAACCCAAGAGGAGGATCTGCAAATCAACCTAACCGATCCAGTCAACAATACTATCAGAACAGCTACCAAAACCAACATAGAAATCAACAATTCAAACCTTCTTCCAACCAGAACAACAAATACGTAACTCATAGAGATCACCCATACAGCCAACCTGGATATCAGCAGCAACCTCGACCAAATTACTACCAAAATGGATCTCCAAATCAACACAACCATACAAGATATGACCATCAGCAACGACAGCAATCCAGACCGTACGAGCGACAGCCAGGACCCATACAAAGTAACTTTCGATTCACAAATCAGCATAATTCAAGACCTAATTACCAGAATAACGGAAATAATACATACCAGGAGAGGAGACAGAATGCCTATCCAACACCGGAGCAACAAAAACTCTGCCAACTAATTGCTACAACCACTAAACCAGACACAACAAACGGAAATGAACCAGCTACGGAGAACAGCGCCGACCAACCAGCGTTAAACTCCAAAGCACTGGTTTAGGAATTTCATCACAAGAGAACCAAGGCCGTACAGGTGAAGCAGAGAGATGTATATCGACCAACACTTCGCTACCTATGCCAGTGCCTATAAACATAAACAAATTCGGAAATATGCCTACCAATATAAATAATGCCAACAATACAAAATTTACAATCTCCAATCTTTATTGTGATAGAGATTTCCTGCTAACGGAAGACGAAGACAGCGAAAATCAAGTGCCATTCTTAAATAATAAATGTCCAGAAATAAATATAATACTAAATGGTATAACGACAAATACATTAATAGATACAGGTAGCACCATCTCTTGTATATCTGAAAATTGGTTTTTAAACAATAAAGCTAAGTTAGGACATTTTGAGCAGTTACCAGTAAGCAACACCTACATAACTACAGCTTTAAACAATAAATCTAAACGGGTATCACAAATAATTTTATTACAAGCAAAGATCCAAGAGTTAGAGTTTGACATACAGTGCATCATAGTGCCACATTTAATAAAGGACTGTATTATAGGAATTGATATGATAAAGAATTTGAGAATGCAAATAAACTTCGACAATAATGAATTGATTCTCGTAAATAGAGACAATATCAGATTAAAAATGGAGTTTGGAAATGAAACAATTGAATCAGCGAAATGCAGAATATTATATTATGATGATGACATCGATGTAATAAAGGAACCTAACCTAATTCAAAATGTTAATAATAATAATAACCCAGATTATAATGAAATTTGTGAAATGTTTAAAGAAAATAATAAACTTAGTCATTTTGAAAAAACCAAAATTATTAACCTAATATCAAAATTTAAGAATATCTTTTCAGAAAAACCAGGACGTTGTAATCTATACCAACACATAATTAGAGTGGACAGACCAGATCATTACCGTGCACAAAGCTACCCGATACCAATAAATCTTCAAGAAGCAGTTGCGAGCGAAATTAATAGTATGCTCAAAGACAACATAATAGAAGAATCTAATAGCCCTTTTGTAAATCCAATCATAATAGTCAAAAAGAAAACTGGAGACCTCAGAATATGTTTAGACATGCGACGAATCAACGCACTTATAACCCCTGACCACGAATGTAATCGAAGCATTAATGAACTTTTGGCAAAAGCAACTAATTCTAAATGGCTATCGACACTTGACCTTACTTCTTCATACTGGCAGATCGAATTAGAACCTGAATCTCGCCAATATACAGCCTTTCAGTTTAGAGGAAAGGTATACCAATACGTTGTCACACCTTTTGGATTATCCACATCACAAGCAGCACTTGTGAGGGCACTAGACCAAGTTTTCAAGAACACAATTGAAAATTTTTCATTAGTTTATATAGATGACATTTGTGTAGTATCACCTGATTTCGACCAACATTTGTTACATTTAGAAAACGTATTCAACAAAATTAAATTAGCCAATATGACCATTAAACTTTCAAAATCCATATTCTGCCGAGATAGAGTCCCATTTTTAGGTTATTTTCTGACGACAACAGGCCTAGAACCTGATTTAGAGAAAATCAAATGCATACAAGATTTTCCAACACCGACAACAAGAAAGGAACTTAAACGATTCCTTGGTGGAATTAATTTCTACAACAAATTTGTCGACAAATATGCACAGACTGTACAACCTCTAATGCGATTAACATCTAAGAAAGTTAAATTCATTTGGACAGCTAAAGAAGAACAAACGTTTAACGAAATCAAAGATCTATTCTTAACAACTAATGTATTGAGCCACCCTATTCCAAATCAACCTTATTATTTGCAGACGGACAGTTCTGATTCAGCTATCGGCGGACATCTTTATCAAATGGATAACCATAATAATAAAAAGGCTATACTTTTTATCTCTAAAACATTAAAGAAATGTGAACTTAGATATACTACGACCGAAAAGGAATTGTTAGCTGTGGTATATTGTATTCAAAAAGTCAGACACTACATTCTAAATTCTAAATTAACTGTGATTACAGATCATAAGGCTCTAACATTCTTAAAGACATGCAAGTTATTAAATGCAAGACTGACAAGATGGATTCTTGCACTACAAGATTACCAGTTTGAAATAGTGCATTGTAAGGGACCCGATAACACGCTAGCAGACTTATTAAGTAGAGTAAAAACCAACGAAGATAATCAAAATTCAATAACCAGCCCTACTGACCTAATCGTTGCAAATCTGGAAAGACAACATAACCTTGAACTTTTGGAAAACCTTAAAAATTTAGCGACATTGCAACAGAACGACCTAACAATTAAACAAAAATATAATCTAACACTAAACTCAGATCAAAATTCAACAACACAAAACAGATTCAGGCTAGTCGACGGAATACTATATCAAAGACACAACGATGCATGGCTAATTTTAGTTCCAAGGCGACTTATTGACACTTTAATATTAGAATGTCACCAGTATTATTTACACTGTGGAGCCAAGAAATGTTTGTACACATTACAAAACTATTTTATATTCAAGGATATGGCAAGGAAAATTAGGAAATTAATATCTACCTGCGACACATGCCAAAAGTGCAAACATAACAACCATCCATTACATGGAGAGACAAGCGGACTTAAATGTGAAGGAAAAGGTGACCTCATAGCCGTCGACCTTATTGGACCTTTACCTAAAAGCAAAGGAGCCGTACAATATATTTTCATTGTTTTAGACACATTTACTAAATTCGTAAAACTTTATAATTTAAAAAGAGCCACCTCACAAGCTATCGTCAATAGAATGTTTAACGACTATATAACTTCATTTGGAAAACCAAACAAAATTTTAACAGACCACGGAACACAATTTAAGAGTAAAATTTGGATTAACAAATTAGAACAAAATAACATAAAACACATCTTAAATCCAGTGTACCACCCTATGTCCAACATGGCGGAACGTCCTATTCGAGAAGTCAAACGCTGTTTAAGAACATATTGTTCAAACAACCACCGAAATTGGGCTACATATATTCCTACCATCAATACTTTCCTGAATGAAATCCAACATGAAACCACAGGATTCACTCCCAACGAATTACAACTGAACATCACTGACAACAGATTTTGGCAAGAAGTTGTGCAAAACCCATTTAGAAATCAAATTCCATTACACAAAAAATTAGAATTAACTAGAGCTAGAATCAGGTCAACCCAGACCAAACGAGCTGCAAAGTATAATGCTAAACACAAAATCACTGTAGTGAAGGAAAACGATCTCGTTTTAGTCAAGTCATTCCCCCAATCAAGTACAGGTTACGGTGAAACTGCCAAGTTATTCACTATATATGTTGGGCCACTACGAATCTTAAAGAAAATAGGCAAAGCAATTTATACCCTCATCGACGAAGATGGAAAGACATATGGTCCATATCACATCTCTCTGTTACGACAATACAACGAAGCTACACCTGTACAGACCAATCCAGACAACGAACTCCAATAAAATACATACGTTAAATAATATAAGATACCAGAGAATTTAACCACAAATGTAAAATAATTACATTAACCCATTAAGGTAGTCTCACGAGCATTACTCGTGGTGATATTTTTGGACCAAACGCTGCGCCACGAGTACCTATCGTGGTCTAAGTTTATTCTATTACTGTCATCGTAGTTTCGTCTAAATCCAATAGATGTTGCTTGTGTTGCTTCAGCTGGTCTTTAAGAAACAAAATATTAAATATTCCTTGGTTGCCAACCTGATTTTAGAGCAAAACATTCGTTGTTTGTCGTCTGCTACACATCGAATACTCTATGTTTGCGGCATTGTTTTGTTCGTGTTTCCAGTAAAAATGGAGCGTGAAGTGTTACGTGATTCAGAAGTCGATAACTATTTATGTAGTGATTTTGAAAGTGATTCGGATATAAGTGATAGTGATGAAAGTGTAGAAGATTATATAATACCCCATTCTCATAAAAAATATAACAACTTGCATGTAAATAACTCGGAACCTTGCATGAACCTTGAAGGAGAGGAAGGAGGTTATTTGATGTTTACTTTGAACAACAGTTCAGACGATATTATTCCTGATCAAGATAATGAAGTAGGTAAATTTGACAGCCCTTTTATTTCAGAGCCCATATTAGACGAGGAGTCAAATTTAGTTGATAGGCCTATGCCTATTGAAAATAACCTCAACTTAGATTTTACGCCTAGGCCTAATGTTGATGACATGAATGTTGAACCTATTGATTCCAATTCTAGTACTGTTAGGCCTATTTTACCAATTGAAAATACAGTAATGAATACTGAAAATGCTAGTTCTGTAGGCCTAAGCAAAAAACGAAAATTATCGTGTCCTAAAAATAGGAAGTTTTGCGACAGTGATTGGCCATGGGTAGATAAAACAAATGACCCAAAACAAATAAATTTTCAAGGTGTTCCTGGTGTAAATGTACATGTGTTGCGTAGTCTGGGACAAAATCCAAATGAATTAGATTGTTTCAAGCAATTTATTGGCAATGAGTTTTGGGAAATGATTTGCACCGAAACTAATGACTATGCTAAAAAACAACAAAACACTCCCGGTAGAAAACAATTAAAATCTGATAGTAAATGGTGTGATGTTACTATTGATGAATTGAAAGCATATTTTGCATTGTATATAAATATGGGACAAGTAAAGAAATCTGATATTAAAATGTATTGGTCTCGCAGAAAAATTATTGAAACACTCATATATTCAGACACTATGTCTTACGGAAGGTTTTCATCAATCTCTAGATTTTTACATTTCTATGACGAAGACATAGAAATCTCTAATGGTTGTGATAAATTGATCAAAATTAGGCCTGTACTTAGATACTTAGAAACTAAATTTTTGAAAATGGTTGAACCAGAAAAAGATCTTGCTTTGGATGAGACGCTTTTGAAAATGAGGGCTCGGCTTTCAATAATACAATATAATCCAAAGAAGAGGGCTAGATTTGGAGTTAAAATTTACAAAGTATGTGAGTCTTCATCTGGGTATTGTAGTGTTTTTAAAATTTATGTTGGAGATGATAAAAGTAATGAGTTGATGGCAAGTGAGGCAGTAGTATTAGACCTTATGCAACCTTATTTTGAAACTGGCTTTACCGTTTACCTCGATAATTGGTATTCTTCTCCTCTTCTGTATACTAAATTATTAGAAAAAAATGTTCATGCAGTAGGCACTGTTGTACTAAACAGAAAGTGTATGCCACAGGTTTTCAAAGAGACAAAATTAAAAAAAGGGGAAGCCATAAAAAGGTCTGGGCGTGGTATTCTTGCCATAAAATGGTCTGATAGGAGAGATGTACATATGTTATCAACTTTGCACAATGATATTGACATGACAATTTCAAAAACAGTGAAGAAAGGGAATAAAGTAGAAGAAATAAAGAAACCACAATGTGTAATAGATTACAACAAGGGTATGCTTGGTGTCGACCGTCAAGACCAGGTCTTGTCATCATTCCCTATTATGAGGCGCACAATCAAAGCGTATAAGAAAATATTTTTTTATTTAATGGATATGACTATTTTTAATGCATTTGTAGTTTTCAAGAAAGTAAATAAAATTAACAAAATGCATTACACAGATTTTAGACTAAATCTTGTTGAACAGATTTTGGAAGAAGTAGTGCTACCTACAAGAACAACACCAGGTCGAGCTGCGCTTGCACCTTCACCCCTTAGACTTCAAGGAAAGCAATGGGCTCATTTTCCTATGAAAATACCACCAACAGCATGCAAAGAAGCCCCAACAAGAGCTTGTAAAGTATGTACAGCACACAAAAAACGGTCTGAAACTAGATGGATGTGTGAAAAGTGTCAAGTTCCACTACATCTTGAAAATTGTTTCAAGGCTTTTCACACTTTAGTAAATTACTAAGAAGGAAATGTGCATCTTGTAAATAGTGTAATAATGTGAAAAATGTGTATTGTTCAAATAGTATTATTGTAAATATGTTATATTGTTACCATGGAAATAGAAGATTGCGTCATTTAGGAAACACGCAAAAAAAAAATCGGTAAGTCACTAACAAAATTTGCTATATCTTGGTTATGCTTAAAGATATGATCCTAATTTTTTAAATTTGTGTAAAAAACATTCTAACCTTGAAAATAATAATAAATAAGTCAAGTGAGATACTACTAAATATAATTTATGGTCAATTACTTTCAATTTTACAAATTTTTAAATTTAAAATTCTTAAAAAAAACTACAAAAAAATTAAATTGGAAAGTGTTTAAAAAAAAGTATTCTATATACATTCAAAGAATACTAAGTTAGTAAAAAAACTGTGAAAATTTCATTGATTTATCTTTAACCATACTGCTTTTATATGGCTCAAAAGAAACGCATGCAATTTCGACAAAATTAATTGCTGCAGCTAGGCCTGCAAAGGCCTGAATAACTAATACCTTAATGGGTTAAAGAGTTACAAAGTGATATCATAACCTAGAATGTTTAAATGTATATATTGTGTAATTTTTTTTATAAGTGAACGTCATAATATGCGTATACAAACTATAGTTCCAAGGAATAAGTGTTCCCCTTATAAACTATGTCTCCCTTTAATCATGACAATGTTTCCGTACAAATAACGTGCGATATCAATAAGAACAATGTATCTATTAAATAATAGAAAAACTCAGTGTTTCACCAACGAAATAGAACATATGTTTACAAATCCAGTGTTCCATGATTAACCATAATATCGTATATTAATGTGTTCCCCACTCTGATATTCCCGTCCCTCATGAACTATACCGGTAACCTTATTATAAACATTATAAGTACCCTTCCCAAATATCCCAATAATTATAATTCTGTTTAATAATTGTAGATAGTTATTAAGTTTATTAGATTTTGTTCATTAATTGTATTGTTTATATGTTATGTCATGTTAGACAAAGTTGTTCTTATTAAGTATCATTAGGAATAAGATGAGATTTGATCCATATAAAATAATTTATGCTACACAGGTTGCGCAAAATTAATTTAAAGGGCATTTATGATGTATCAAACCCCATCTTAATCGAAAAGTAATAATTAACCAATAAATAAAAGAGAATTATCTATGACATTCATTAGCCTAGCCTACCTAAGAGAACCAACCTAACCTCTTGTAAAGAAATAGCCATAAAGTACTAGGAAGTATATACGAATTTCAAAATTACATGATATTATTACCAATCAAGCAAATGTTATGAACCTTAGATAGTAAAAACCGCACACATAAATAACTGAGTTAGAAAATAAATCACGATAGCAAACTTGATTAAAAATTTTAGCCTAGAAGTAGGGTAACCTGAACTAACTAAACAAACACACCAACAATTGTAAATTTTATAACAGATTACACTACGCACAGCACAAATGCCCACATACATACATCATTTATTTATTTATTCAATCATTCTGTATCGTAAGTTAAAACTAGTATAAGCACGGACTTTTACAGTTTGTTATGAACAGAAGGTAAACATAGACAACCGCCATGTTTAATTCATATCGCTACGTGAATCAAAGATCGTCTAGAATACAGTACCAAAACTAAATGTTTCAAATCAGAGAAATAACCCTAAGTCGTAACCAAAAGCTAAAGAACAGAATTTTAAAATTAGTATAATAATTATCAACTAGATTAGACACAATAGAATATAATAATTAGATTAATTAGTCTCTCAACACCATCTATACTCAAAACAACAACTATTCAACATGCGTCAAACCAGTGTTATTTTAATACGCGGATTTTTATAAATTTAAAAGTAATAAATAATATTTTGGCGAATCATAAGTATTCAATCATCTATCAGAATTAAAATACCAGTAACATAATTAAAATAAAAGCAAAAAGTGACAAAATAAACGTTTGTAGTAAACTCCACCAGAAATTTAGTATTAATACACTGAGGAGCAATTCAAAACCTCAGTAATGTGTGACGTAAGTCGGACAGCTTAAGAAAAGAACCAATCGCAACGCAAGATGCCGGATGACGTCATGTCCGATACGCCGTTCGAAGAAGACCGCGAGAGAGAAGCTAGAAAAAAAACGACGCTTGGCAAAAAGAGTTAAGAAGTGTTAGCGTCACCTCCAGTTTTACAAGATCGTCGGAATGTGCATCGTAAATATTCAAAGTGACTATTAAAATACTAATTGTAAATTCAATGAAAAGTACCAACAGAACTGGTATATTCTGTTTATAACTTCTATATATCAACTATGAACTCTTTTTAACTATGAACAGCAAAATTTAATCTATAAAGAAAATTTAAAATATAAATGCCAACCTTTTAGATCTTTCAAAGTAAATTCATTATTGTGTATAAATAAGTAGCTATCAATCTTATTCATAGCAGCACGATTACCTACCCCGAGAACATTAATTGATTAACCTATTTAACTTATTTATATTTTGACATTGAACTAGCCTAATATGAACTCTAATTTACTTCCACTGTGCTAAATAAGGTGTGCTAAGCCGAAGGCATTTCCATAATTGTATTAAAGACAATATATTTTCCAACCTAAGGATGTTAAATAACAATATATTGTACAAATTATTTCTGTTGAGTTAATAAATTTATGCTTATTTCTTGTGACCTAATTCCATCTGATATTAATTTATTGTTTACAATTTAGGAGTTTAATACTGATCTGAATTGAGTAGGGTCAGAATATTAGACTTTCTAATAACAAAAAAAAGGAAATTACATAATAAATTATAGTTTATAAATTATAAAAGACTCCCAACTTTGGGACAAGTATTTTATTATAGTTTACATTAAATATACCATTATAACTGAATATAGGCGTTTAATACAATCCCTTTTCGAATTGCATACATCTTTTTTTAAATTAAATCAAAATTTCCCCTAGAAATTTTGACTTGTTACACCCATTTTGTAAAATTGGCTTTTATATACCGACAGTTTATCCTAGAGAAAATTACAAATTTATAAACTTATGCCATAAAATGCTTAGTTTTCTATAAGCAGACATTTTGTGTTTTGAGCAAAAATTCAGTCAGCCAGCCAGCTAGCCGCTCGAGGTTGGTTTTTAACAAAGAAGCATAGTTTAAATTGGCATTATATGATGAATAAAACCTTAAATAAAGTAAAACTTTACTATCAAATCATAGAATTTCATACCTCATTGCTTACAAATCTCTTAGAAAATTATTATTTTTTGAAATTATGTTTTTATTATTACAAGAAAGAAATTAGTTTTCCATAAGAGGAAGTTATTATTTTACAGATTTTTTATGAGAAATAAAAGGTTCACTGCAACTGTCGATGATTTAGAAAGTTATATAGTTTTAAAGTATGTTTCTTTAATCTTTCCTTAGTGATAAAAAAGTAGTTTTCATATAAACTATGTAACGTTAGGCGGTATAAAAAATGAAATATGATTGATTATAGCTGTTAAAAAAAATGTGGTCATCGAAAAACTTGAAAGAAAAAAAAAATGTTCAAACTAATAAAAAATGGTATACGTGGATTATTACTCGCCTACACTTTATCACTCTTAATTACCTTTAATGCTCCTCGCTTATTATTCAACTTCAACTACAAAATATTCACCTCATTTCTCAACCTCCACTATAAAAAACACACATTTCTCAAATTACCTTGGCTTCATCTTACAAATCAACACTTTACCTCAAAAAACCTTCTTTACTTTAACTCTTAAAAGAAAATATTCCACATATAACATATCTCAATGCTTTCTTATACTTTATTATGCATATCATCGCTTATAAAAAGAAATCTTTATTACTAATTTAATTTCTCAGGTTGTGAATCCTTGACTGTGAAAGTACACGCTAGATGGGAGTCATGGCTAACAAATGAAATTCAAGACATCGTGGCGAAACAACTATGTTTTTACTTACTCATATTCACAGAAATAATTACACATAATTAAACTAATCATTATCATTTGTATTTAGTTAAAACAAATCTTCAGAACCTAACATAAAATACAGTTTGTAACCATTAAAACAAGCTAAGACGCAATTGAATTTGAAATGAAGTTATTTCTGAAAAAACTCAGTTTATACCTAGGATTTATAAGATAACTTTGGATACTCCCTTACACTTGATGATCTCGACGCACTAGAAATGTAGTCACATGGTCATATATGCACAAGTTCAATTAATTCAATAATTACCCTTCACAGTTTACTTTTTAGCCTTCATTTCCACTATTTCACACTACAAAACCATACTTTTGTAAACATTTCTCTCTCAAGACACACAAACTCGACTTAACTCGACGCCATATTCTGTATTGAAGAAGCCGTACATGGCCTTTTTGATTAATGTAAAGTTTCACTATCGATTAGATCAAGTTCAGGTTTACACTGTGCACTGATTATACGTTCATGTTATAGTTCGTTTATATAATTTAGTTTTCTTCAACTTTGTGACTTTTAATTGTTAAAATTGTTCGTCATGTGACTATTTATTTTACTCTTTTAATTGTGTTTTCATCCGCACCACTGTTTTGTTTTATGATGAACTTTTCTACACTTTAAATACATTATATATCCTTACTCATTAACGTCTTTTTATTTATTAAATATTTAAGTCTGCTCTTTCAATTATTTATTCTACAGTCTGCTTAATTTTAATTTTATGTTTACCTGAATTATTAAGTTTTAACTATTTTGCGTCTTGAATAAATTTATACATGTATATATGATTTATAAATATTTATTATTGAATCTTGCGTCTCTTTATCTACCAGACCATTCTTCCTTGTTTTAGACGTTATGGGAATTTCTTGCTAACTATATATATTTCTGTTACATGGACTGTATGTGTCACAACTATATAGAAAAAAATTGATTTTCCAGTACCTAATATTATTGATAGCAATAGCGATGTGCAAGAAGTTCGCCGTGTTTTCAATAGAGCGCAGTAGTGTTCTACCGATGCGCGCAAGTAGTTTATTCCTTGTGTATCTATTGTGAATTATTTGATGAAGTTTTGGTTTGTCACTTGTCTTAATTTCTCAACTCAAAAACGTGTCCAATGTTATTACAGAAGTTTTGTTTTTTAATAATATTGTGCAGTGTTTTGGTTATTTATCCTGTTTTATTTTTTTTTTTTTTAACTCGCATTCCGCTTAGTTCATAGCAGAAAAAAAGAAGTCTGAACGCAATGCTAACACAATACAATGAAAAAAAGTAGGTAAGCTGTTTACAATAAAATTTCTGCTATATGGTAGTCTGGTTCTAGCGTTAAATTTTTTTTTGGGTGATAGAACAACATAAATGCAACTTTAAATACACAATTTAAAAATTCTACTTCACACATCCACTTAAAAAAAAACCATTTAAGGTATCTGTGCGAGATATCTTATCTCATGATAAGGTAAGGTGGGCATTTATTAGGTACTGGAAATTCTTTCCGTTAATGATTTGTACGTACTAATCACTATCCCTAAATTATTTTTGTTAGAAAATGAGGATTTCATTGTACTATTTATCTGACATTAAAATAATTCTATTTAAAATAGTGCTGCAAGTTAAAGTAGTGGTATTTTAGTTATGTAAAAGCCAAACTTTTAGCTAGTGTAATTTTGGCCAAATTAAGTTTTTTTTTAAATTTAGAATTTTTTAAATTGCATTTATGTTGTTCTATCACACAAAAAAAAATTTAACGATAGGTCCAGACCACCCCGTATATTATAAGAATTATAAAATCATGTAACACGTGACGTTACAATAAAAATAAAATTTAGTCAAATATAATAAAAATGAGTTACGCGTAATTTTAATAAATTCAAAAATAAAACAAAATATCATTAAAAACAATGAAGTGTAAGTATTTTATTTTAAAATATTATTTACTTTACCAATTTATCTCATAAATATTAATCACAACACTTAACTTCTCAAAAATAAACAATGTCAAAAATGTAACCTTAAATATGTTTGTTTTTGTTTTCTAACTTACCCACTCTTCATCTATTACTAGGTCTGTGACGTCCACTCTACGGTCGTTTTAGCGGCCATTGACGTTGCACAATATAATGACGTCACCACTTTATAAGAGCCTAGTTTACCAATTAACAAGTTCATTTATCTTTTATTCAAAAAAAATCTCGAGGGAAATACGCTTTGGCTGAGTTAGATATGAGTGAAACTATGGTATAAAAATAATAAGTCGGTGCATTGCAACGAACAATTTAAAGAGTTTAATGATTCATGGTTAATTTCAATGCAAACATTTAAATTTCAAAATCATACAAGAACACATAAAATCATCTATATATTAAAATAATTTATGAAAACTTGTGGCAGTCAGTACAGCCATTCTATCCGGCCGATTTCCTTATTTTTTTTTTAAATTTCAGGTAATCATTCACAGATATGTCATCAAGCATTACAAATCATGTATCTTTCGCCTTACAAACGTTATAATCAAATGCAAATTTCTGCTGTGTATTCCTTATGGGGTTTTTTTTTTTGGTTCTTTGTCCACTTTGCGTTCGTATACCATTCATCCGATTGCTTTTAAATTTTGCATAGTAACACAGATTACCCTGGGAAGGTTTTAGGCCATTTACCAAAGTCCTAGGACATTAGGGCTACGCCCCAGTGGCCCTCAAAGTTTCAATGTTAATCTTATGGAAGAAAGATTTCTATTGATTTTATCAAAAACAGCTGATTTTATCAGGGGCACAAAAACAGCTGTTCGTATAAAAACTTAGCAACACATCATGTTTGTTTACTTTCATTACCATAGCAACATTACTTAGAAAATTTGAAGAGTATTACCTTTTTGAGGTTACATTGACAAACTAAAAACAAACACACACAAAAATCAACGAAAAATGCTAACTATATTTTAATTCAATTCAAACATTGGTTGTTACAAACCTATTATATATAAAACAGCTAATTTGGATCAAAAACTGAACATAATTTTAGGGTGGGCCTACAATGAACCAAAACACCAATTGGGCTAATTATTAGAATCAGGTTTTATTATAATTCTTCACAACTACCAGTTTTTTTTTAGATTAGGTAAAATTTTCCAACTGCGAGCGAAGCGAAGCAGCCATTTGAGGCCGAAGGCCGAGGCGGGGTTGGGACGCGGAGCGTCCAGGGGCAGAGCCCCTAGTAAGAATTAAACCTAATTAGATGCAATGTTGAAAATAAAATAAAATAAAAAACCCGTAAGCAGCACTGCCGCATTACTTATAGCCGAATTTTCTTATAATGAAATAACTAGTATTAATGGGAGTTTCCTATGAGTTTTGTTCCTTGTTCCGGAAACTGTACCAAAAAACATTTGCACAGAATTATAGTAAATTTAATTACCTTTCGAATGATATAGATCACAAATTGCACTCGTGTTTATGAGTGGGAGAAATTGCGTAATTACATAATTACGTAGATCTCAGAATTTCTGATTTGTAGGTTATGAACGCACACAAATGACCAACTATGGTCTACCGAAGATCTCTCTATCTTTTGCATGTAATACTTATTAGAACTTTCCAATATTTATAAAATATATATTTCTCGACGATTAAGCCTGTGTGCAATTTTTGAGCTATATCATTCGAAAGCTAATTAAATTTACTACAATCCTGTGGAAAGGTATTTCTGGTACAGTCCCCGGAACAAGGAATAAAATTGATATGAAGCTCCCGATAAATGTTCTTTTCATTATTAATGTAAGGTAACTGCGCAATTTCTCCCACTCATAAGCCTTATAACGTTGCCCCACGTTGTCAAGCCATTTTATAACGTTAGGCGTTATAAAAAGAAATAAATATAATTGTAAATAAACTTGTTAAAAAAAAAATGGAGTCGAGAAATTTCAAATAAAATAAAAAAATTTGTTCAAATGAATAAAAAGATTATATGTGAATTATTCTTTGCTTAACACTTATTTTATTTCAATGAAAAAACACTCTCTTGAAAAAACACACTATTTTACTTTTAAATAATAAAAAAACTAACATTTAACCTCAAAAACTTACTTTGTTTACCTTTGAAACATCTGTCAATCTTCCACATATAATTCCATCTATGCATTATGACGTGTCATCTGTGACTATATTGCCCAATCCCGCCAACCTACCTCATGGTGCAAAGTTTATTGTAAAAGATTGCACCATGCGTGGCAAGCGTCCTTTCCCGCAAAATAGTCTCATATGCGTCATATCTTTTAATTATGCATATCGAATTTTACACAAAACATCTTTTATTCTGATTTGATTTACAGGGGTATGTTTCATTAATGTGAAAGTACTCCCTAGATGGACAATTTGTGGGAACCAATGAAATTCAAATCATCGTGACGAATAACTAAACTCTTTACTCACTCATTGTCAAAATATTTTTACACAAGAAAAATTTATCCATAACACATGAGTTACAAAACATAATTTTACAATTTACAATATACAACTTGAATTTTATGAAAAATAGACGCAATTTTAATTTATAATAGGACTATGTGAAAAAATTAAATTTAAAAAGCAGATAAATTAAATTAAATATAAAGCGTCATGGTTGCTTACCAGCACCGCCATCTATTTTGAGTATGTGTTCTATATCACCATAGACGTTTGTGCTATTATATTTTTTATCAAGTGATGTAATTCTTTTAACCCTCCAAGTGGCATGGTTAAAGCTAAAATTAAAAAGCCTGTTTTTAGCGTTTTGCAAGCATATTTTTAAAAATTCGCCAAAAATAGTAAATGAACCCCAATCCAAAGGTGTTCTGTAGCTTTTTTGTAGAAGAAACTTCAAAGAATTCAAATATGCTACTAAAAATTAGTTTCTTTTGAAATTGTAAAAGTTATTAGCTTAGAAAGCAAAAAATGTTCAGAAACGGAAGGGAAAAACCCACATTTAGGCCTATGCCTAAATAAAAAATAGTAAAATTTTTTTGTAATTTTATTCAAAATATACAAAAGTTTTGTAATTTAGTTCTAAATATAAATGTGTAAAAATATATTTCAATTTCAAAAATTTTCAGTTGAAAATAGCCATTTTTACGTTCCAACTACAAAAACGCTAAAAAAATAGTTCTATTTTCAAAACGAATATTCCTGTATATTTTTTCCTCCAAAATGGAATTTTATTATACCAAATTGTAGAGAATAAATGGTAGAATTGAACTGTAAGATTGGAAATTACAAAAAACCTTACATTTTCTAATCAGATACAACAGAACGAACAAAAATGTATAAACTTTCCACGATTTTTACCAAAAATCCTATAAACAAAGTTGTATAATTTTGGAGAAATATTTTTGTAATTTTTTTCAAGATATACAACAGTTGTAGAAAATAGTTATAAAGAGAAATGTGTAACAATATATTTCAATTTCAAAATTATTTAGTTGAAAATACCAATTTTTATGTTCAAACTACAAAAAACGATAATAAAACATGCCTATTTTCAAAACTAATAGGCCTAGGCTATATATTTTTTACTCCAAAATGAAATTTTATTATACCAAATTGTAAAGAATAAATGATAGAATTGAACTGTAAGAAAAACCTTACATTTTCTAATCAGGTACAACAGAACGAACAAAAATGTATAAACTTTCCATGGTTTTTACTAAAAATCCTATAAACAAAGTTGCATAATGTTGAAGAAATATTTTTGTAATTTTTTCAACATATAAAACAATTGTAGAAAATAGTTAGAAAGAGAAATAATATCATACACTTAAAATAAAAAAAACGCATTGCGATCATATAGCCTAAGCGCAAATCTGTCAAATTTAGGTTAGGTTAGGCACATTGCTAAATATTAGTATTATGTCTAAAAACCACTATATATACGATCAATTTCTGATAACCTTCAAATAACTCTAGGCCTATCTGCCATTTTATCAATACTGTAGGCCTATTTATTATTTATAAAAAGTTTATACAATAGTTTATAGGCTAAATAAATTTTAGCCTAGGCTATCTGCAAAAAATAAAACAAAACTCACTATTTTCAACACTTTATAAACATAATTTCACTAAAAAACACAATAACACATTCTACACTTATTTATTTATAACTGTAACACAATATAACACAGTTTTATAAACTATAAACACTTTCAATTCAGTAAAATATCCAGAGAAAAAATACTTGCATATAATTGGTAACCGTCTTGGAAAAATGGCTACCGTGAACTCCTAAAATCACGTGATTCTCAATTCAGTTTGTACCAACCTAATATGACAAAATTATTTGAACTGCACATTGACTAAAACTTTGGAATTTTATCTTTACAACGGTATATTACACATCTTAGGAATAAATCGATTTCTGATGGTAAAAATCGATTTAAAAAATGCTTCCTTATTGGCACAATCTTGACCAATGGACAAGCATTTATTCTAAAATCTATATCTCATAACCGATTGTAGTCACAGATGATTTAAAAATACCACTTGAAAGATAAAAGTCTAATGAATCCAATGCTGTGACAACTGTGAGGAGTTGCAGAACGTTGAAAATGATGAAGTTTTACGTTTTTAACATCGCGATGTCGCACGGAAAACAGCTGTTTGACATTCTACAATTTTGAAACGATGATTACGTATGTAAAAATACGTTTTACGAAAAAGTTTTAAATACAAAAGTTAAAGTTTAATTCATTTTCTTTCCAACGGTGCCGGTTTTATTACGATTGGATAATTCTAAGTGAATTAATTAATCGAAAATGCAAATGTATGCAAATTCTCGCTAATTGTCGAAATCGCTGCATCTTGCGCCTGAGAGAACGGCACTTTGGGCAGTCTGCCACTGGGAGGGTTAATAATTATTTCCTTTTAAATGTCTTACAACTGTTTGTTATGTGACCTTAACATTATTTTAAACTGTTTTTAATATGCACTGTTATTTTTATCAATGTTCAATTTTCACACAAGTATATAACGCACTTTTATTTAAAAATGTTTTTTCCTATGCATTAAAATTTAAGTCGGCTCTTTTAGTTTTATATTATAGTCTGCATATATTTTTTATCTTTACATTTTTTAAGTTATTAAAATTTACTTGTTTTGCGTCTTTGATTTATTTATATGTATATACAATATTAAATTTTTATTACTAGATCTTGCGTCTCTTTTGTTACTAGACCCTTCATTCTTTGTTTAGACGTTATAGGAATTTACTTGTTTCATCATAATTTTCTATCACACGGACTGTGTATGTCACAGCCTGAGTGCAATTTGTGAGCTATATCATTAGAAAGGTAATTAAATTTTCTACAATCCTGTGCAAAATCAGGTATTTCAGGTACAGTCCATAGATCAAGGAACAAAATTGATAAGAAGCTCCCATGATAAATGATTTTGTCATTATAATACAGTTAATTTGTGCTCAAAAGAGCCCCCCGCAGGAAAGTTTTGGGGTAGTTTTGATTTCTTCCATTATATATGTTTTTTTGGGGTTGCTGAATCCGAATCTGAGGTTTGCCTACAAAATTTCGTGACGCAACATTGAAAAAAATGCAAAGAAAGGTAAAAAATCTAATTTTTTAGCGGTTTTTTACTTACAACTCGAGAAATATCAACTTTTCATGAATAACCTTCCTATTCAAAATGAAAGAACATCACATTTCCTACAAATTTTACAATTTAGGTTTTCTTCTCCGTCGAACCGTTCGGGCACAAACGCTAGTTGAAAATTATTGTATTTCGGCTGTCTCAGCAAAAACCCAATTTTGCCAAAAACCCAACACTTTTCACGCCAAAACTCCAATTTATTATTAAAG
>JAGFPH010013369.1:0-20345 GCA_018207615.1 Philaenus spumarius
CCTTTTAAGGGTTTAGATTCAGTGTTATACAAAAAAATAAGAACGAAAATACGTCAAAAATCATGGAGGAAACTTAAAATTTGGTAGGAAGGATCCTTTTCTTCTGGCATCTCCAAGGGGGGCTTAAGGGGATTTAAAAGGAAAATATTGAGTTTTAAACATAAAAATTGGAATACAAAAAAATATTAAATGACATTAATGTGTAAAATTTTCGGAAATTGTAGTTTTAAGAATCACTTTTAATTAGTTACCATAATTACCACATTCTTGACCTTACTAGTGTACTCATGTTGGTTAAAAGGCATAAAACGCGTTTTTCGAAGAAAAAATGCGTATAGCAGGAAACTCTGTCAACATTCAATTTAAAATTTGTTGCTTACATTAATTGACCGAGCGAAGCGAGGTCTCCGTTTTAGCTTGACCCTTCGGCATTTCGTAGGTCTGTCTGTCTCACGATTACGGCCAAACGCCTTGACCGATTGTCATGATTTTTTGCATGATTATTTCTTATTCCTAGGCCGAGCGATGTATTTATATGGTTTTTTTTCCATTTTTCATTTTAACCCCTTAAATAAAATAAAAATGGCGGCCACACCGTTTCTCTCAGTGTAAGCTTTTTTCCAAAGCCAGTTTGTGGCTTAACCGTAAGTCGAATTGAAAAACTAATAGGAATTTGCCAGTAGTAAATTTGATGTTCTAAAAAAATAGTTTCTTGATGTTTTTCCGCATCTCTAACGGTAAGCTCACAAAATGGAGGCAAATTTCAAATTTGTTAAAAATCGTTTTTGTATTTTAATCATGTTTTTATAAGTTTATTCTTTAGATATCTTCATAAAACCTTATAATTTTATGGAGAGGGAGAGAGCGGTACCTGCTGTCATGCTCTTTCCTGCTCTACGTCAGTTTGGCCGCTGAGACTGTGAGTGAGTTGTGGAGGGGAAGCCGAGATAAGGAACCCGATTGGCGTTGCATTGCATTTACTGAGTTGTAGTCCTTTATCAACTACATTCTCTTCTTCATTTTATTTCTTTGTTGCACCGCACAGTATTTAAAGTCGAACATGAATAAATTGCACACTATTTCAAAACCACATTGGTTATTTCAACGAGCGAGGTCTACTGCTCACAGAACTACTAGTACCTTTAATTTAAGACCATTTAATGTATTTTTCCTTTGAACCCCCCAACAGATGGGGTGAATGGGTAGACTTTTTTTATATACCATTTTTGATAAAGAGAACCTGTGGGCAAATTATCTGAACTGCTCAAACGTTCCCGCTTAGCTTTTCCTTCGACTAGCGTTTTCCGTTTGAGGAAAAATCGACATCAGTGTTTTTTACTGAGCGGTCTAAGTTCCTTTTAAACTTACTGAACCCTTTTTAGGTCATTTAAATTAGAATTGTCTTTTTATTTTGACTAGCTTTGTTTTTAATATTATTTGTGTATACTACTCTTATCTCGGGCCGTGCCGTTTGGAAGAGCTGTTTTTTGTATCCTATTATCTTAAACAAAATATTTATATCTATATTCGAAGAGCACTTCTACACTTAAAATCTATTACAAACTGAAAGAATACATAGGAAACTTGCTATAATAATGTAAGCGAGCCTTAGGTACGTTATTAATGATTTGAGTTTATTTTAACAAAAGTAATTAAAAATTGTGTGTACTTCCTTGTACAGTATACAAAATAAAATACCTGAACTTGTTTAACAGAAAATACAACTTATAACTTATCCTAATTCTTAATAACTAATAATTATTGTGGACAATATAACCTTATTTATGCTTTTACTAAAAGAAAAACCAAAGCGAATAGTTATGAATTTACTGAATTTAATTTGAATAATTTTCCCCCAAATATTGTATTTAAAAATTTAATATATTTCTTCGAATTAATGAACACTGGGTACCTTCGTTTATTGTTTAAATGGTCTCTGATGCTCTTGCATGCGATGTTCACCAATGTTGGACATCTCGTAGTTTCATCGAAATCAGCTGTCCGGTACTTGAATACTGCTCGAAACTCCGAAAATCTGCTATATTAAAGCTGTGTTGGTCTGAAGATATTACTAGTTGATTAAAGTTGACATCATGCTGCTGTAAGAGTTGAATCGGCGTTTATATTGAATACTATTACATTACTATAATATAGATACATTTAATTGTCAAGTCGCGGTTTAAAGGTATCGGCCACGTAACTCCATCACGACATTCGGGTTTTAATTTTTAGAACGTCTTACTCTGACCAAAACTCTTCTCTAAGAGCCCGTCCTTTTTACCAAAAAGCCGGAATCCAAAATGGTTGCCTTCAGTCTGGCCAACCTATCTATTTTATGAATTTAACCCTTCATTCTTTTTTTACCTTTGTTTCTATTTATTTTACATGCATTGTCTTCCTTGTTTAATTTTAAACACTTTTTCCCTCTTGCTGATTTTGGTTTAATTAATTATTACATCCGGAAATTGTAGTTTTTTTCTTTTAATAGCATACTAATTTCTTTTGTCGTGTTTTAGGAACGTTCCTCCGTTCCCACGTGACCACCAACACTCCTGGTCTTGTAGTCTACTTTGAAATCTAGGCCGTTCATGAGTTGCTGAATCTTGTCTAATGATTTTAACTAATTATTTCCCCCAATGTCTGTATCTTTATAATGGCTAGTCCGATTTTAATTATTGATGTCTCATTTTCTTTGTTTTGTCTCACTGGCTATGCACAAACTCGAATGGTAGTTGTCGGTTTATTGGTTCTTTCATTTTTCAATTTTCGCGAACTGTCATTCTCTTTTAATTAATTTGGCTTGATTAAAGTTTACTTTTAAAGTTTTTATCTTCACACTGCTCATTTTTTATAAATAATCCCCCCATTACTTCTTATAAACTATCCGCTTGGCATAAAACTTGCTATTTATATTTTACTTTTCTTATAAACTGTTATATATTTAATCAGAACAATATTATATTTTTACAAAATTATTTAGAATTGCAACGACTTCAATCCGTTGTACTGCGTGTATTAATAAAGCCGTATTGTATAACATAATACCCGAAGCCTAATATTTACTCATTCAGGTCTAGCGTTTTTCATTCGGTAAAAAACTATTATAAGATAATTGATAAAATTTTTAGTGTTTTAAATTATATTGTACGGTACTTTAAATTTGGCTCCTTTAATAAAATGCTTTGTATTTGTGTTGTAATTTTAGTGATGTCTTCGTTGATTTATATTTTTGTTGCATTAATTGTATCTTTACTACTGCCTTACAGATTTTCTATTTGTCAAACGATGTAAAATCTACCAAAATGAAATATTCCCTATTCAAATACTGACTGGACGAAGCAATTATCTACGAACCACTGTCAAGTTGAATGTCTGAGGTTTTTTAGGCTTTAAAAAGTGTTTACTACACTAGTCTTGTTTGACAGAGTTAAAGTGAAACTAATTTAAAGTAGATTGTACGACAAGGAAGTTTACAAGTTAGGCAAGAGAACCAGTTACAGTAACGTTTACCAGGGTCAGCTAAAGGAACTCACTTATTGCTAAAGTTGCACACAAATCTGACTGCACTGGAAGACTATTAATTAATTATAGAATTTCTATGAGCATAGTTGGTTAAGGTTTCACAAAGTATGTTGAATTTGTTAACAGGCAAAATAAGGTAATACATATCATACCTCAATACTATTATTATCATATTATTTCTCAAATGTATTTTTTCCAATTTTTTTTTTTTTTTTTTTTGTAAGTGTATACTTCTATATGCGCATTGTGTCCAAAACATTTTGTGGGTGGTGGATCGGATTTTACCCTCACGCATTTTTGTATTATATACATGCTCTATTATATGCATTACACATGCATATATAAAGTATATAAGAATTCTTACACAATACACAGTGGTTGAATTAGCGTTTTTTTAACAGTAATTTAAGTACGTTTTTTGTATAAAATAAAGTATTTGTCAAATTGCAACAGCTTTTTAACATTCCATTGTAAAAAATATTGCACTTTTAATTAAATTTTATTGTTTGCAAATAAAAATGGTAAAACATGCCTCATAATTGTTGAAATAAGAGTTTCTGAAACTTTCAGCGCTCCTAGCGGTTAAACGGTTAAGTTTATCAAAAAAAAAAAAAACACCAAGAATAAAAACTACTTAAAATTGCATGTAATATCCAAATCCGTTGGTTTCCATAAGAAATTTCAAAGTTGGCGGCCATTTAGAAATATTTTAACTACATATTTTTTAATTTCTCATAAAACAAGGAAATGTTCACCATTTAAAGTTTGCTGTAAAATTAATACTTTCTTAGATCCCAATGGTGGTCCAATTAAAAAATCACATAAAATAGAAAATGTTTGAGAGGCAAAATTGTTGGGTTTAGCAAAAAATACATAAGAATAAAAATGTCTTAAATTTGTGTCCCCAATCGAAATTCAACATACAAAATATGGGTTTACATTTGAAAAAATTAAGTTGGCCGCTATATTGGATAAATGGCGTAGTTTTTGGAAATTTTAATATTGTATTTTTAGTGCAAGGGAAAAAGTAGGGAAGGTCTTTAACATTTAACAAAACATTTAAAGTTTGTTGTAACTTTTATAGTTTCCGAGATCCCAATGGCGGTCATCTTGAGTTGATCACCCTGTATAGTTTACTTTCTAAGACCTCTGAAATGGACATTGTGCTTCCTCATTTCGTAAGTTGTTGGAAGTTGTGTCAATATAGTTTACTTGGTAATACCTCTGAAACGGACATGGTGCTTCCTCATTTTGTAAGTTTTGTTAAAATAGTTTACTTGGAGGTATTGAAATAATCAAATTTTGTGTACATTGCAAATTAGTTTTATGCAGGATTTTTTAGCCACCAAAATAATTTCCACAATCTATATATTAAAAGAATTTATGAAAACTTGTGGCAGTCAGTAGGCCTACGGCCATTCTATCCGGCCGATTTCCTTATTTTTTTTTTAAATTGCAGGTAATCATTCACAGATATGTCATCAAGCATTACAAATCATGTATCTTTCGCCTTACAAACGTTATAATCAAATGCAAATTTCTGCTGTGTATTCTTTATGGGGTTTTTTTTGTTGTTCATTGTCCACTTTGCGTTCATATACCGTCCATCCGATTGCTTTGAAATTTTGCATAGTAACATAGGTTAACCCTGGGAAGGTTTTAGGCCATTTACCGAAGTCCTAGGACATTAGGGCTACGCCCCAGTGGCCCTCAAAGTTTCAATGTTAATCTTATGGAAGAAAGATTTCTATTGATTTTATCATTGGCACAAAAACAGCTGTTCGTATAAAAAACTTAGCAACACATCATGTTTGTTTACTTTCATTACCATAGCAACATTACTTAGAAAATTTGAAGAGTATTACCTTTTTGAGGTTACATTGACAAACTAAAAACAAACACAAACAAAAATCAACGAAAAATGCTAACTATATTTTAATTCAATTCAAACATTGGTTGTTACAAACCTATTATATATAAAACAGCTAATTTGGATCAAAAACTGAACATAATAATTCACAGATATGTCAAGTCTTATATATTATCATCCGTTCAGCCGCTATTCACCCGAGAAGGAGCTCCGGTATACAATCCTTCAAATTTCCCATGTTAATCTTATGGAGATAATGTTTAATGAGTTTGAGTCAGCTGCCAAATAAAACAGCTGATTTATGCTCGGTCACCTATGTACAAACGAGCCAAAGATTAACGAGATTCTTTATCGAATTTTCCACCTGCGAGCGAAGCGAAGCAGCCATCTGAGGCCGAAGGCCGAGCCGGGGTTGGGACGCGGAGCGTCCAGGGGCAGAGCCCCTAGTACATTTTATATTTATCAGAATACCGCCATAGAAGTTTACACTTCTCCCCCGTGTAGTCTTAAGGACACCTGGAGTCTTTTTTTTTTTTTTGCATCACCATATTTTCCTTAATTCTTCATAAAAATTAATGATCCAAACATAATTTTCAAGTTTATGTTCGCCGCTATTGACGAAAAATAGCCATCAAAAAAAGTATTCCTAATCAAAGTCATAAAAATGAGAGTTCATATGATTCCTAATCAAAGGCGCCATCAATTAACAACTGTTTAACTAACATGACAGCTGTTTGGTTAGATTGTTTACATTCTATATGCAAGTGTAATCAAATCTATCAAGCGAATCAATCAAATTAAATCAACGTAAAGCTTAATAAACCGTTATGAACCAACGAAAATGAATAGGTAAACGTAATGAAGCGAATTAAATCAACGTATTAAATCAGGCAAGGCAACTTAGTACGGGTCTGCTAGTCGTAACATATTTAACAAAATATTTATTAACGTTTTAGCCTATAGTTTTGTGAGATCTGATACTATATATTTCGTTGGTTAATTTATGATGTTTAGTTTATGTGTGTAGTGTTCATTTTTCGAAGGTATCAGTGTTATGTCGTGTTTTATTTAATCGATAAGTCATACACCTGACGAAGCCGTCAAAGCTGTGGCGTTTCCAGCAAAAACAATAATTGCTTGGACAATATAAAGGGTATTTATAAAAGTAAATTATAGTTACCGATTAATAAACGTAATTTTTGAAGATTCGAATAGCCTATAAACAGAAATTTGTCGAAATTTTTTCATACAAAACAATATCAGCAACAATGACCAATTACCTTATTTTTTAGGGAAAATTGTTTTTTATGTTTGGTGTTCTTTGTTTGGACATTAAATTGGAGGAAATTGATCGCTAAACTTCGTAAGATTTAGGTTTAGAGACAAATAATAAAAAAGATCTATCGTCCACAAAGAAAAGACAGTTTCAAACCCGTGCTCTGGTAAAAGTTTGGAAATTATAATTTATAATCCGTAAAATTAGTATTATGAATGAGGCTGAAGTATATGCGTCAGAATTCGCATATCTTGAATTCGTGAAGCTTATTTGTATACTAGGGGCTCTGCCCCTGGACGCTTCGCGTCCCAACCCCAACTCGGCCTTTGGCCTCAATGGCTGCTTCGCTTCGCTTGCAGTTGGAAAATTCGCTAAAGAATCTCGTTAATCTTTGGCTCGTTTGTAGATAGGTGACCGAGCATAAATCAGCTGTTTTATTTGGCAGGAACACAAACTCATTAACCATTATCTCCATAAGATTAACATGGGAAATTTGAAGGATTGTGTGCCGGAGCTCCTTCTTGGGTGAATAGCGGATGAACGGACGATTGGATCTTAAATTTGATGCAAATTCGTTAGTTTGAAATTAAATTTTCTACAACTTTTGTATTTAACATTTTTTTCTATCTCTTACCGTTTTCTTGCTAAATGCGCTCAAAGTGGGAAAAATGAAGAAATTCAAAAAAATCTAAAAAATCGTTCCCGCCCAATAGGTGCTTCCAAAATGAAAAAATATTAAATTCTGGCAATTTTCCCAAAAGTTTCTCGTCGAGAGCTTTAATTCAAGTATGAGGTTGATGGGGTGGGGCTCCGATTACGGGAAGTGCCTAATAATTAATGTCAGTGAATGAGTGAAATCGTCTAGCTTTAAGGACGTTGGGCGGAGACTCCCTTCTCGGATGAATAGTGGCTAAATGGATGATTGGATCTTGAATCTGACGGAAAATCTCTTCTTTGAAATTTAATTTTCTACAACTTTTGTATTTAACATTTTTTACTATCTCTTACCGTTTTCTTACAAAACGCGCTCAAAGTGAAAAAATGAAAAAATTTTAAAAATCTAAAAAACCTTTCCCGCCCAAAAGGTGCTTGCAAAATTAAAAAATGTTAACTTATGGCAATTTTCCCAAAAGTTTCTCGTCGAGAGCTTTAATTCAAGTATAAGGTTGAGGGGGTCCGATAACCTAAGTGCGTAATAATTAATGTCAATGAATCAGTGTTACCGTCTAGCTTTATATAAGTAGATTAAAATTCAATTTGCCACAGTGTAATTTAAAAGGATATGCGTTTTTAACAGTAGTAGTGTGACTTTGATTAATCTGTAATTAATCAAAATAAAAACCAATCGTTATAATAATACTTATTGTAATTTAATTTTCTATGGAGAATCTGCATGGAGTCAACTTCAGATGCACCTTAAAAAAACAATGACTGAGATAAAAAAATACTTCATTACCCTTAGCAATCACAAATGACTTGGTTCAAAATTGCAATTTCATGAAAAAATTTCGTTTGTTTTTCTTTTGTTTAAAGTTTTGTACGCGACTCTGTAAACTTTGTATTTTTACTTGATGGAATAAACTTTGAACACAAAATCTCATAACTAATACGTTTATTACTCGCGTTTCAACGACAAAGTCGCCATCTTCAGTGATGCACGAGCTACAATAGTTAAACTATAACTAGTTTTTAGTTAATAAACGTGTTATATCAAAGCCCACTAAATAATACCGTTGAGGGAAGGGCTTGTGTACACCGAGACCTTGAACGCTCCAATCGCCTTAGTGCGACGTTGTCACGTTCTTCCCACGCTTCTAACTGACTGCGGCTGACTCAACGCATTTATAATTCTTTAAACTGTGCGATCAAACCTCGAGCGGTAAATACCAGGAGTGTCCGAGCCTAGTAGATATGGCAACGCTGCGCGCCCATCCTATTGGCCGCCTCGCAACGTTATTCTTTAGTGGGCTTTGATACAGTTGTGAGATTTTGTGTTCAAAGTTTATTTTATCAAATATATCTTCTCGCAGGTCAAGCTCAATATGTATTTATTTGTATTTTTAGTCAAACTAAAAAAAATAATGGTTAGTTATATTAAATTAAATAAAAGCTGAACACAAAATCTCACAACAAATACGTATACCAACTTCAAACGCGTTTCTACGACAACGTAGCCATCCTCATTAATGCACGGGCTACAGTAACCAAACTATAACTCACTGTAACTTTACTGTAGCCCGTGCATCACTGAGGATGGTGACATTGTCGTTGAAACGCGTTTGAAGTTAGTAAACTTATGTGTTGTGAGATTTTGTGTTCAGGTTTTATTTGATCTAATTACCTTCTCACAAGTCAAGATCAATAGTTATTTATTAATATGGCATGTTAGTTATATTGTTTACCAGTTCATATTTGTTTTATTAAAATTAAATAAACTTAAAAATACTATAGTGTTTGAACCAAATTAGGAAATGACCTACATATTGAACAGTAAATTAGTCTATAAAATTGAGAAATTAAATTAAATTTTTATGTAAAGGTTAATATAGATATGTAAAGGTTAAGCAGATATGATGTACAAATTGCATAATGAAATAACTTATTCCGTTTCACTCACACCTTATACAAATAAATGTTCCGGCATAATAGTCTGCAGAGTATTTGTCTAACTTTCTAATGTACCCAACCCTTTCACCTGAACAAAGTTAAAAGTTATATGTTCCTATTGTCAACAAAGTTCCCGAAAACATCGCTGGGGATTTATCACTTCCAAAGAGAATAAATTATACAGATAGAAACGAGACAACTGTTTGCTTAATTTTCTCGATCATTTCTACACCAAAAGTACAAAAGCGAGTAAACATATTTTTAACTTTCACTGTGAGTAAAAGACAAGTTGTCAGGGATGTAGTACGATACACGATCAGAGCTACGATACAAATTATTGGGTTTGCCTCATTTGCGGGGTTTTATAAAGTTTGAGCTTCTGTATTCTATTGTAGGCAGACGTTAGTCATTTTGTTTGGGTGAAAACCTTGGCCATAAGTAGTGAAACTATATTTAAATAGTTTCGTAAAAATGTGGTAAGTGTTAGTGGCATACCAAAGGATATAAAATTACAATAATTTTTTTTAAGCAATTAAAATATCAGATTATATCTTTCTCGTAAAATTTTATTTTATAATAATTATACGATTGATAGTGATGGACGCACATATTAGTGATTATTACGTAGAAAAGTTCAAAAATAAAAAATAAAGTAATTTGTATTTATTTAGACTATAAATATAAAAAGGTCAGCTCCTAGCATATTAATACAAAATGTGCGTAGTAGTGAACGTGTTAATATCCTTGATATTCAGGCCGTATAAACAGTTATGTATTTAGTACTTATATTAGTAAATTACTCATTTCTAATTTCACACCTAGTAAATTTCAATTTAGGTTTTAAGATGTACGTGTTTACAATTTAATTCCAAGTATTGGGTGAATCGAAAACCTCTTGTTTTAATAGAGTATACACTACTTGCATTGTAAATGGGCTAACATGTTATACGAAGCAATATGGGATTACCCTTGCACTCAATCCTATAAGCAGCATTACATGCAACTACACTCTATGAATAATGTAAAAACAGAGTGTTAGAGTATTGTGACAAAATATGCCAAGGTATAAGTCTCAGAGAGTTCGAATATATTCTGCAATATTTTAAAATATTTACGATAGAACGAAAACATATTCGACATACACATCTATACTAATATTATAAAGAGGTCAAATTTGTTTGTTTGTACGTAAAGGGTAATCTCCGGAACTACTGAACGATTGAAAAAATAGTTTCACTAATAAAAAGCTACACTATCCCTGAGCAACATAGCCTATAATTCATTTTGATAAAAAATGTTTTTATTTCAATATTTGTAAATTTAGTCGGAAAAATTCTTATGTTAGGCCTAGACTGATGAATGAACACATGACATGTATTTACATGTACTACCGTAGCTACTAATTTAATAAAATAACAGATAAAACAGCTGTTTGCTCTAATATTTCTATTAACAGCTGATTTCAAACTTTGAAGCATTATTTGTATTTCTAACTTTTAGGTTAGGTTTTTACTAAAGTGTAGACCTGAGCCTTGTTAGTTCCTTTAATCCGAATTATAACTCCTATTATAAAATATGCGAAATAATTTGATTTGATCATTTAACATTATTTACCTTCTTAGCTTTGGGGTTATTATTAATCCTACACCTTTATTACAAAGAAAACATAGGCCTAATATGATTATGTGTATAGAAGGTTCCAACGGGGTTGGCGTGTGAGGCACGCAGGGTTTCCCTAGTTTATTATAAATCTGAAATCTTTAAATCTCAAATCATTTGGTAGCCTTGGTACTTTAAAAAAAAGCCTACTATGGGCTGCTCTACCCACATCTTAACTACGGAGTCTTCCTGTGGGGAGACTCGGCATTGCAAAATGTGCAAAGGCTATTTATAATGCAAAAAAAATATATGTGAGGCTTGTAGGACGTCTACAAAAGTTGGAATCCTGCAAAAGCACTTTCAAGAAGTTGGAAATACTCACACCGCCCTCTATGTATATCTTTCAAACAATTTGTTACATAAAATTTAAATGCATTCCAATATTAAGCAAAGATGTACATAATCACAATACCAGGCAGGAAGATGTCTTACGGATAAGACAGCACAGACTTGAAAAGTATAAAAAAAACTTCCTTCTCAAGTTGAAGTTACACTTATTAATAAACTCCCACAACAAATTAAAATTATCCAAGACCAGAAAGCCTTTAAGAGAAGTCTTTGACAACTCTTGGTGGCAAACTCCTTTTACCTCAGCCGCATTTGGTAGGTGGGTTGAGTGTGGGGGTGGATCTGGTTGATTCTGTTTATATTTGGGATTTCCTATCCAGGGATTGCATTATAGTCCTACATGTAATGGTTAGTAAATTGTAGTAAATCTTTATTTTAAATTAATTTTTAATTATTTGTTGTAACTGCTTTTATTTTATGTTAAATATAATGACTTTGAGCAGTATAATTTTAAGATTGTGTAACTAATCTGATGGAATATGTAAATAGGCCAGTCGGTAGGGGTAATTTTAGATCAAAAGTTCCAGTAATTTACAATACGGCTGATTTTTTTTATAAGTACATTAAAGTATGTAGATTAACATAAAAAAAGTTTACCAGTCCATCGATTTCCCAAAGTCGAAAAAAAATCGAAAAACATTTTTTTTCCATTATCCTTAATATTTCGAGCAGGGATGAAGATAAATCAAAATACCACCGTGTAGGGGAAGTATTTTTTAATAAAAAAGGACATATGTATTTCTTTCCTCCGACCAATGGTTTGTCTGGAAAAAATTCGATAATGCAGGTACGTATTTTGCAGCAGGGGAAAGCACTAAAAGTTTAAATCTCATTCATATATGAAGCGTTGGCACATTCCAAATTGGCTGAATTTTAATATATCGAATTGAAACTTGACATAGAAGTTAAAATATATATTTTAAACATTTATGCTGAGTCTGAGCTTGTTATCTTGAAAATTACCCGATCTAGAGCCACTTGACTTATCAATGGGTTTCTCGATTTTAAGAGTACCGGACCCACGAACTAATTTCAATCCATTCCAGTTTCGTCAATTTTTGGAATATCAACATCAAATTTATTTTACAAGTTGAATACACCAGCATAAATATTCTTAGTAAGTATGGGCTAAAAGAATACTGTATAAATTATGTTGGTTGTTAGTTTTTAAATTGTTTTTGTGTGTTACTGTTTAGTTATCTATTATCTTATATATGTGGACACGTCTATACAATGTAAAATTGTCAACAGACAAATAAAATTGAATTGAATTATAAAATGTTTAAATAAAATATTTACTTGGCATATTTTTATATTAGTATTCGATATACAAAATAAAAGAAATACAACAAAAATATAAGCGGCCATGTGGTGTAGATTTTATTATATCTGTCTCCGAAGGTTAGGTCTATGGTTTGAATCCGGGTATGGCGTATTATATTGATGTAGTTAGAATGAAAGTAATTAATTCGGATAAAAAACTATCAAATCATACTGTACATACAGAAAGCCACTTATTTGCAATCAAATATTATTGCCCGTATTTATTAACATTCGAAAAATTGTCTTTGCCCATTCTTTACAATAAATAGTTTCTAATTCACTCGGACAACTTCATTATCCAAAAATTACAACAACCGGACGGTTTTATCTAAACGAATAAATAGAGGATATTATTCTGAGCATTTTGTTTAGTTACGAGACCTTATAGCCCGTTTGGTTCCCGCAAAATCGATAAAAACGTGAAATACCATAACAGTAACAAGATCAAATCCAGCTGATTTTACCGTGGATCAGCTACAAGCATTTGGGGTTTTTTTTTTGCTAAAAAGGGGGTTGTTTTTCAAAAATGTTCAAAAACCTTTTTCGTGCATCTATATAGGCCTAATTGACATGTTTGGTGCAAATTTGTACTTTTCTCTCTAGCTTTGTATACATACATACAGACAGACATTTTGTAAAAGCCACTTTTTTGTACTCAGGGGGTCCCAAAAAGGATATTTCCACAAAAATCTCAACATAGTTTTTTTTTGCGATCACTATACTTTCTCTATACTATATATAGTATAGTGAGAAAGTAAAAGTGTTAATTAATAAATAAACAAACAATTTTAAGGTGATATCGCAAAAATAAATATTTATACAGGGTAATTCAGAATTGTGCGTCAGTCAGAAGCTCATTCTATAGCTAAAATAAGAAAAAAAAGTTCATACAAACATAGACCAGAAAACGCTTCGTTTTCCCGATATCCCCCATTTTGTTTTTTGTTCAAAATAATTCATATCTAGAAAAATGTTTGACTAATTGAGTTCAAACTTGGCACGACGTTTAACCTAACTATGATATATCTTAATAAAAAATAGGCAATTAAATCCAATCATACGTTTCAAAATGGCGGCTATTTGAAAATTTCAAACCTTACTTACTCAAAAACCGTACATTTTTACAAAAAAAATTCAATACTCCTTTTTTGTAGCCCTTTTGATTCCCTATCGGATAACAGCTAAGTTAAAGATAATAACAGCATATGTACATACAATATTGTTGTGTTTACTGTGTTGGTACAGATTGCCGGGTTGAACAAACCAATTATTAAACATAACTTAATTATTATCGTTCGTCCGATTATTTTGACTGTGAGACCATCCGATAGGGAATCAAAAGGGCTATAAAAAAGGTATCTTGATATTTTATTGTTAAAATGAACGGTTTTTGAGTAATTTAGGTTTGAAGTTTTCAAACAGCCGCCATTTTGAAACGCATGATTGGATATAATTGTTTATTTTTCTTGAGATATATCATTGTTAGATTAAACTTCGTGCCTAGTTTGAACTCAATCAACCAAATTTTTCTCTAGATATTAATTATTTTGTAGAAAAACAAAGTAGCGGATATCTGGAAAACGAAGAGTTTTCGGGTCTATGTTTATATGAACTTTTTTTCTTCTTTTTAGTTATAGAATGAGCTTCCGAGACATTGCCACATAGTTCTGAATCACCCTGTATATATGTTAGTTATGTACAACTTTTGTTAGAGAATAAAAACTTGTACAAAGTTCGTCATTAGACATGCAGGGTGTATCAAAAGGAATTATTAGCACTAAGTGGCTGCAGGGGATGAATTAATTTGTTCGACATGAATATTTGAGGGTAGTTTGTATGTAAAGTTATGTACATAGAATAATGTCTAAGACGTTAAGCTTTGTGCAATGTCTACGAAGGAACAAATAAGAACTTGTGCAATCTACGGCAAGTAATTATTGTTGATCTTAAAAGTAAAATTAAACTGTGTTGTATTTTAAATTAAAATGACAGATCAGGTGTTAAAGTTTGTAATCAGGTTGTTATTTGAAATATGTTTGTTTTGTTACTTTATATTTCTAATTATAGTTTACACTGTGGGTGTCATTAACCTGCCACCTTGAATCCTACTAAAACCAAGGATCTTTTCATATATTATTTTACGTTGAAAGAAAGTCAAAACTAGAGCTTTTATATAAAATATTACGAGTGAAAGTGAAAGTACCTTACTTTATTCACGGTACTTGGCAGAACCTTGGCACCCTTGAGACATAAGCCCACTCTTTTCGATCCCTTACTAGTCTCTATTACAGTCTCTGATAACTATTATTCTCTAAACGTCTTGTCATTTCTTCCTGGGCCTTCCTCTTTTTCTCTTCCCATCCTGGTTACGAAAAATTCATATTCGTTGTTCTGCTATTCTCACCAGGTATTTCAGTAATTTCAATAGTGCTATTTGGATTACCATCACAAGTCTGGGTACGTAAATAGGCCCTAAAATACGTCATCGGATCTTAAACGCAGTCCATATTCGTCGACGGCTAGATATAAAGAAATACACTTTTCGAACTACCTTTCTCTTACTCACAACTGATTATTTTTCGATATCTTTCATGAGACCACTTTACAGGTTGATGGAAAACTAGATACATATTAAGTCTATACTAATATTACAAAGAGGTAAAACTTGTTTGTTTGTATGTAGGGGTTAATCTCTGGAATTATTGAACATATTGAAAAAATAGTTTTACTAATAAAAACCTGCACTATCCCTGAGTAACATAGGTCAGAATTAATTATGATTAAAGGGTCGAAACAACCCATAAAACAATAAATATAAGTCGTTATATTTTCCAAAGCTAAAGAGCTGACACTTTTACATTTATTTCTTACAAGATACATAGAAAAAGTAAACGAGATTTGCATTTTGTAGTGCTGCTAAGGAGTGAAAATGTGATAACAACCCCTAAAAAAATTAAAATGAATTGTTATATTTTCCTTAAAGTTAGAGAGCTGAAAATGTATACATTTATTTCTTACAAGATACACAGAAAAGTATCATAGATTTAATTTTTTCGCTTGCTGATAAGGGGTGAAAATATAGTAACAACGCCTTTAAAAAATGTTGATTGTTATACTTTCATTAAAGTTAGAGAACTGAAAATTTGGCATTTATTAATGTTTAGGTGTTTTATAGAAAATAAATAACAACACACGCAATTTAAACAGTAACGTCTAATGGGTGAACTGGGAGGTAACAGCCCATTTACAATAACAATAAATTGTTATACTTTACATGATTGACACCTTTGTCTCGTAAATGGTAATATGTTTGCGTTTGCTTCACCGCGAGGGTTGGGGGAGGAGCCCTCTAGTATAGTATAAATGGAACGGAGTAAAGTTGTTAAAGGAATAACTTATAACTTTTGCATCATGTGGTTATTTAGTTTAGGTTTGTTATTGTTTTCAGGTTTGTTTTTAAAACGTTATCAACTTTACTGCAAGATTGCTTTCATATCCAATGGAAAACAAATACTATAGTCAATATTTAAACTCCAATATGGTAATAACCAGGAATACATTTGAAAACTAGAAGCTTCTTCTTTAATTGAATATTAATGCGAAACACCCACATCCATAAAGTTCCCTTGATATTCATTAAACTCGTCACATAATAGTGTAAGTATATATGGAGTATTTGCAATGCGTATTCCAATGCACTCACATTTTACTTGTTTTAAAGTACAAGGGTAATGCAAAGTGTGTTACTATGTATGTTAAATGTAACATCTTGGCAAGTTAGTTATAACAATGAATCTTTCTAATTACAATTCCATTCAAAATGCGGGGGGCCTTGTTCAATTAATGCCACGAATAGGCTACTTTCATTATGTTTTTTGTGTCATTAATTCAGAAGATCGAAGTTTTGGCGTCACACGTAAAGACGCAAAAAATTCTCTTTGGTTTGTTTCCAAAAATCTGACTAACGATCTTAAAAAACAATGCATTTAATGCATTTAATTTAATAATAATTTGTAGTGAGCTAATATTAAATTGAGCCAAATTTATTATTAGCGTTAATCGAAGGAGGTGATAACAACTTCTTGAGTAAACATAGGGATAAATACATTGGTAAAATCTTTATAACATTTTGCAATAGTTTTCAAATAAACAATCATTGTACAACCTAAACTAATGATTCATTCCTTTAAAAATAAAGACTACTCCTGTAAAACTCGTTTGGATATAGTTCTCATTTTTTTTAAATCTCATTTTCCTGTAAAATATATATAGTTTGATAAGATGTTCGTTTTATAAAAGATCGTAAATCTATCTATATAAATAAAAGCAAAATACCACTCACTCACTCATCACCATTTCTCATAAACTACAGAAGGGATTGAAATGAAATTTGGTATGTAGCTTCCTCTAGGGCAATAGGTGCTCACTAAGAAAGGGTTTGAAAAAATTCGAAATTTTATGGGGGGTTGGGGGGATCAAAGTTAATAAAAAACGATTTTTTCAAAACTACAGAACGTATTGGAATGAAATTTGGTATGCAGCTTCCTCTAGGGCCATAGGTGCTTACTAAGAAAGGGTTTGAAAAAATTCGAAATTTTAGGGGGGTTTGGGAATCAAAGTTATTAAATCACGATTTCTTCAAAACTAAAGAACGGATTGGAATGAAATTTGGTTTGTAGCTTCCTCTAGGGCCATAGGTGCTTACTATGAAAGGGTATGAAAAATTTCGAAATTTTAGGAGGGGTTTGGGGGGATCAAAATTACTAAAATCATAATTTCAGATCTTTTATTATGACAATAGTGCTTTTATTATTTAAGATCTATATATATTAAAGCCAAATACCACTCACTGACTGAACACTTAAAAAGAATACAATTACGTTAAAAAGACTGAAAACACCAACCACCACGGGCAACGCCGTACGGGTCAGCTAGTACTATTATACAAAAATCTAATGGTGTCTGTCTGTGTGGGTGTTACTCAATCACGTAAAAACTACTCGAAGGATTTGAATGCAATTTGTCACACATACATATCATGACCTGGAATGAGACATAGGCTAGAATTAATTTAGATTTCAAGGTTGAAACAACCCCTAAAACAATAAATATTTTGTATTATACTTCCATTAAGACTAGAGAGCTGGAAATTTGTACATTTACTTCTTACAAGATATATGTAAAAGTAAACCATATTTGTATTTTTTAGTGTACTGCTAAGTGGTGAATATGTAATAACAACCATTAAAACAATAAACATTTATTACTATACATCCCTCAATGCGGCGGATCTTTGGACCGTGTGCGAAGCCACGCGTACCTGCTAGTGTTTTAATAAAATTAAATTTGAAGTAAGGACTGAAATACTTGATCTAAAAACCCCCTTCAGTAAAGAAAAACTAAATGAATTTATGTTTAAAAGATTTATGATAAGAAAAGTTAATGGATTTTTGTTATTTAAAATATTAAGAAAATGAATGCACTTAATTAAATTTAATTGTAGAAATAAAATTATTTTTACTGAAAACAAACCTTTTCCTTTTTTATCAAACGTACAAGTAAATTAAATAGGAATGTAGTGCTTACACTTTGTGAGCGTTTTCCACAATAAAAACTTGTTTTAAATTAAATATGGTTGACTGTATGAAATAGGGTGAGTTTTATATCGTATAAGAGGTAAAGGTCGAAGGAAAGCTCATTAGGAAGCCATTTGAGGATCAAAGGAAATTATAAGTAGCAAAACAAGCTGCAGTACTCTTTCCTTCTGATACAACTTAGTGCAAGATACCTTTGAAATGCTTTCCACTGTGGAGGAATATTGTTTTTATATAAAATCAGAAAAGTATTACATTGATAAAAAAAAGCTTTGTTGAAATGACAGTGTAGTTACAAATACGACTGGTTAAAACATTAAAGACTGGGAGTTTTATTGATTTACTTGTTCTAAACTAGCAAGGGTGCCAACGGCTTCGCTTGCAGAGATGAATAAACTAATAAAAGAAATATATTAATATATACAAAAAATAGGTAATATTGAGAATATATCTCGAATATAACACTTACAGTTAACTTAAATAAAATGTACAAAAAACCAATAAAATAATTACCACTACATAATTCATATCACAAAGAGTATTTAACAGTGACTTTGATTTACCTGTAACTAATAAAAATTAAACCAATAATTATACAAATTGTTATTTTATATTCAACTAGGGAAAACCCTTGCGTGCTCCGCACGCCAATCCCGTTGGAACCTTCTATACACATAATCATGTTATGTTTTCTTTATAATAAAGGTATAGGTTTAATAACCCCAAAGCTAAGATGGTAAATAATTTGAAATGTCCAAATCAAATTATTTCGTATATTTTATAACAGCAGTTAAAATAAAGGTTAAAAGAAGGCACAGGTCTACAGTTTGATAAAAACCTACTTTAAAAGTTAGAAATACAAATAATTACTTTAAAGTTTTAAATCAAGTGTTAATGGAAATATTAGAGCAAACAGCTGTTTTATCTGTTATTTTATTCAATTGGCTGCTAAGGTAATTAATGTAAATGCATATAATAAGAATATGAGTTGGATCAACAAACTAGGCCTAACCTAAGAAATTTTTCCGACTAAATTTACAAATATTGAAATAAAAAATGTTTTTATCGAATTGAATTACAGCCGATGTTACTCAGGGATAGTGAAGCTTTTTATTAGTAAAACTATTTTTGAAATCGGTTCAGTAATTCCATAGATTACTCCCTACAAATAAACAAACAAAGAAATTTTAATTCATTATAATATTAGTATAAATGAATAGTAAGCTATTTGGGGTTTAAGCTTTAAACTTTGTATTTAATATTTGGTTGGACTCAATTTATAATGTATTATTAAAAAAACAATAACTGGGATAAAATACTTTCGTAAAACTAATATCTTCATATGTAATAGTACCTTCTGAATAGCCTTTGCGACCGCAGTAAACTTGGTTCAAAATAGCGAATCGGTTTGTTTTCATAAAACATATTTTCGTTCGGTTTTCCTTTGCTTAAAGTTTTGTACTGTGTACTTATTGTAAAACTACAAAATAACCGTCAATCTACGGTTTGCATCCGGGTAGAGGGTGTTATGCTAGTGTAGTTGGAATAAAAATAATTTCAATGTTGATAAAAAACTAACAAGCAATACTGTAGGCACAGAATTACACTTATTGGCAATTAAATATTGCCATTTTAATAGTTGTATTTATGAAAATTAAAAAAATCTTCTTTGTCGATTCTTTAAATAGATGGTTTTCTATGTATCTCGGACAAGTTCGTTAAGCGAAAGAATATAACTACCGTAAGCACGATTTTTGACCGTAGGCAAACATTCGTACGAGAATGAAACTTTTTTGGGGTTTATCTAAACAAATAAATTGATGAGAGTATTCCGCACATTTTATTTTTTTACACGTTCGTCTAGTTCCTCTAAATTTTATCGTAACGTAAAATACGCGATCCAAATCCACGTGAGGGCTGCTTCTGATACGAGACGAAGCAAGTATTTCCGGTGCGAGCGAAGCGGAGGAGTCCACAATACGAGACTGCAAAATCGAGATGCAAATTTGCAAAAACAGTCCGTAATCTGAGGCCAGCAAGGTCACGCTGTATACTCGCGAAGCGAGTTTTTGTGTTGCGAGCGGAACGAATCAGCGCTTGAGCTGGGGCTGGAAATAAAAGTGCATTGTTCAAATAGTCGTGATTT
>JAGFPH010013370.1:0-26721 GCA_018207615.1 Philaenus spumarius
ATAAGTGCGTGTAAGCACGCAACGGTTATTATTAGATAAGTGCTAGTAAGCACGCAACGGTTACTATTAGATAAGTGCTAGTAAGCATGCAACGGTTACTAATAGATAAGTGCGTGTAAGCACGCAACGGTTAGACTACTATTAGATAAGTGCTAGTAAGCATGCAACGGTTACTAATAGATAAGTGCGTGTAAGCAACCACGCAACGGTTACTATTAAATAAGTGCGTGTAAGCACGCAACGGTTACTATTAGATACGTGCGTGTAAGCACGCAACGGTTATTATTAGATAAGTGCGTCTAAGCATGCAACGGTTACTATTAGATAAGTGCGTGTAAGCACGCAACGGTTATTATTAGATAAGTGCTAGTAAGCACGCAACGGTTCCTATTAGATAAGAATAACAGATAAATAAATACACGAATATACTGGCTGTTTCAACTTGGTTCAAACTATTTATTGGTATGAGGGAATTCGGAGGGAAATATCCCGTACCTGTGTCAGGTAGAAAAGAGGGCAGTTTGTATGTTTGAAATGACCCAAAAAAAGCGGGGCAGTTTGTACGTAGCCGATTTTAGTTTCCCAGTTTCTGTTCAATATACTGTCTAAACCGTTAGTCGCACAAACAAATACAAGAATAACAAAATTTAATTTATCTACTTTTAAATACAGTGGTAGTAAATTTGTTTTTCCTTTCTTCAAAATACAAAGTTCCACCACAGGTCATAAAATTTCAATACACTGTTTTTAGATGGCAAAGTCAAATTGCACTTTTTAAATAGTAAATTTCAGATTTTTATCGTTAAACTCATACTGTTGGAAAGCACGTTTCATACAGAAACCAAAAATATACACTTTGTAAGACATTTATTGATGCGTGTATGCGTAAACGCAGTTTGAGCGATAGGCTGAATTTTTAATTTTAGTCGTGACGTCACCTGATGAAATGCGCAGACCCGTTCAAAACTCGTCTCTCTGAGTAGCACACCTTATCTACTGTCCGCGAGGCACGAGATGGTCCTTGGAGCTGCCCGTAAACAGCCATGTCCTCACGCGGTATCGCGTTTTTAGCAGGAGCAAAGGCGAGTAACAAGGACTATTAATAGACTGACGCGTTAGCGGAAAATATAACGTCTTAGTATTGATATTGATCATGTAGGCTTGTGTTAAAATGGATTTTAGTAATTAAAACAAGCGGTTTTTTTTTCAAATTAATTCTATTGACTAAATTCTAAAAAAAATCAGCACAAACAATACAGTAAATGAAAAATGTGTACCTAGTAGCCCACAGGCGCTTTAAATATCATACTACATATAAATAAATTAAGGAAATTAAGTTTAAAAAATATACAGTAAAGGAGGTTCTAAAAATCAAAAAGCTATAAAGTACAATAATATTAACCAAATTTAAGTTACTGTAAAATATTTTGTATGAATGTAAGTTTATGCAGGAAGTTTATAAATGTATACGGTTGTTGTATAATAAATTATTTATATCAATTAAAGTTAATTTATAATCATATTTATTATAAATTGTATTACTTGATGTTTTATTTTATTGTTATTTTTTGTAAGGAATATAATTACACTGTTCATTCTATCGTTTTTAAACTTATAAATCCAAAAATATTATACTATGCCAAACTCTTTCCGTGTTTTGTAAAAACATATTATTAATATTATTTCAACACTACTAATCGGAATTATAATAACTTTTAAGCTGTTATTCTGTTAATCTATTAAAATCCATTTAGTATAGTAATTAAGTAAACGTACATACGAACAGTATACATATTTCCAATAATTGCTACTAATAATGTTATTTTTTATATATATTAAAAAAAAAACACTGCAGAATTCCTTTTTTGTACCACGATGCCACGTTCGATTTTAAATAGCATTTGTCGAATAACGATGCTGCGGACATTCACGGCGGCTCTGTACTAGGCCGTGGCACATAGCTACAAGCGCCTTCAAACTACTGTCAACGAGGCACGAGATGGTCCCTGGAGCTGCCCATAAACAGCCATGTCCTCACGCGGTATCCCGTTTTTAGCAGGCGCAAAGGCGAGTAACGGGGTCTGACGCTATAGCGGAAAATATAACGTCATATAGCTTAGTATTGATATTGATCATGTAGGCTTATGTTAAAATGGATTTTAGTAATTAAAACAGTCGATTTTTTTTCAAATTAATTCTATTGACTAAATTCTCAACAAAATCAGCTCAAATAATACAGTAAATGAAAAATGTGTACCTAGAGTAGCCTACGGGCGCTTTAAATATCATACTACATATAAATAAATTGAGTAAATTAAGTTTAAAAAATATACAGTAAAGGAGGTTCTAATAATAAAAAAGCTATAAAGTATAATAATATTAACCAAATTTAAGTTACTGTAAAATATTTTGTACGAATGTAAGTTTATGCAGGAAGTTTATAAGTTTATACAGTTGTTGTAAAATAAATGAGTTACGTCAATTAAGTTAATTTATAAACATATTTATTATAAATATTATTACTTGATGTTTTCTTTTATTGTTATTTGTAAGGAATATAATTACACTGTTCATTAATAATTTAATCTTCTATCGTTTTTAAACTTATAAATCCAAAAATATTATACTATGCCAAACTCTTACCGTGTTTTTTAAAAACATATTATTAATATTATTTCAACACTACTAATCGCAATTATAATAACTTTTAAGCTGTTATTCTGTTCATCTATTAAAATCCATTTAGTATAATAATTAAGTAAACGTACATACGAACAGTATATATATTTTGTTCTTTTACAGCAGTAATTGCATACATATTTCCAATGATTGCTACTAATAATGTTATTTTTTATATATATTTTTAAAAAACACTGCAGAATTCCTGTTTTGTACTACGATGCCACGTTCGATTTTAAATAGCATTTGTCGAATAACGATGCTACGGACATTCACGGCGGCTCTGTACTAGGTCGTGGCACATAGCTACAAGCGCCTTCAAACTAAATCTAGGCAAGGACCTAGGGACCATCTCGTGCCTCGCAGACAGTAAATCTATGCAAGAACTCAGGGACCTTCTCGTGCATCGCGGACAGTATTTACACCATGAAAGGTCTAGATAAGTAGGCTTTAATGTGGTTTTTAAACAGTATTTTTTTTTAAATTATGTACTTCTGAAGTGTATCTAATTAATCAGCATGTGGTTACTACAGTTCGTGCGTTTCTTCGTGAAGGGTGAGTGGCGGGGAGGAGAAGTTCACATCAGTGCTCAAGTGAACTACTAGTTTTCAAAATAATTACCTGTTTAGATAAGTTGAATAAAAGCTGGATAAAGTGATTTAAGTTGTGCAACAGCAGGAAAAACAGTCCCATACAGTTCCCTTCAATATAATTTATCTTTCATGGAACTTAAAAGATAATCTTTTGTAATTTTCAAGAATTAGTTCATGGACATCTAAGTTAAGATTCGTAGATGACAGATCTTGTAAATTATACATTTTTATCGATATATTTGCTTATAAACAAGACGAAAAACATGATTTTTAGCCGAGTCACTTAAAAATAGTAAAACGCCTGTGCGAATTTTGCTATTTACAAACAATAAATTGGAGCATTCTCCAAATTTAAATGTCGTTTGCACATTCGGAAAATAAAAAAGACCGCCTTTAGTAAAAACGTTGGTGTATACAAGCGATATTCTAGTCGCTCTAGAGCGCCTTACCAATGTAATATCATAGGCCAGCCTTCTCAAGGTTGTTTCCGCTTACTGGATTAGATAATTCAGTCTCATTATAATCACTACCTTTTGTCAGAAAATATCCGGAATCGCTACATATTTAGTGGTTATAATTCAATATTTAATACTCTCTTAAAAAATGTATAACTTAGTTCAATAAATTAAAAGATTGAATTATAATCCAGGTTAGATTAATTGCCTTCAAGTTTTAAATTATTCCACAAAATTAACATAATAAACAATTAATTTGGTTAAAAGAAACAATGTCTCACTATGCATGGCGTGAAGTGAAGTGTATTTAACATTGCGTCCATGTCGGCCTTAGTGACCTGTAAATCATTCTACACAAGGAGCAATCAATTATCACGCATAGTTTGGCTGGCCAGAGGGTGGAAAGGGAATAGACGATACATATTATATAATAATACGTAATTATATTTGTTATAATATTAATATATTATAATAATATTATATTATATTAAGTATGCGAAAAATAGTGACCATTATAATGTAAGCATTATTATTTAGTGACTAATTATTTTGAGTTAGGTTTATGTATGCACTCTACATAATTATAATTCTAAGAATAATTCAATATGTAAGGGATAATAATACTAATAATTATTATTATTATTATATTTGTGCGCTTTAACTGAAGTAAGTTTATTCAAAATTTTACATTTTGTTCATTTTGACAAAGTAATATTTTACATTGTTTTATTTTATTGTAACTTATTATTACTCACTTAAATATAAAATTTAGCTTCATATTACAACAATGGAGGTCATACACGTTAATGGAGTGCCTATTTCTCACAGAGTAGTTTCTTCTAGGCCAGATGGCCAATGCTTATTCTACTCTTTGGCTTTAATTGTACATGACACGATTCACTGGGGTTTGAGGTGAGGACCAGAGTTGTTAGTCAAGTTTCAAACAATTGGCGCAGGTTCAAACCATATACTTTAAAAGTAACAGGAGATATTTATTCAACAAAAAAAGAATATATCGCGGATATGAGCAAACCGGTAACTTTTGGAAGCTAATGTGAAATTCAAGCAGCATCCGAAATATTTTTATGAATTTTGGGTGAATAGAGATAGTTATTTGTTGTGGGAGAGTTTTAGCGAACCGATTGAGGGAGTAGGGAGGCTAAGGTTTACTGAGGAACTGACGAGAGGCCACTTTGATGTTCTCATTCCTCTCACACCTTCTTTACCTGACAACTCAATAGATATTAGTGTGGAGGAAATACAGTCAGCTTCCCAATCCCAGGTTTCATACGATGGCCTCCAAATTTCTCAACTTCTAACAATGTCAGAACAGTGTACATCATCATCTGATGCAGTTCGGTCGCATCCAGAACAAATACCAAAAAACGAGGGAAACAAGACGAAAGCCTTTTCCTAAAAGAAATCACGTAAAAGCACACAGGCAAGCAGTAAAAAAACCACCTTCTCAAAATACTCACAGAATCAGCTAAAATACTTTAAGATGTAACATTTTCTGTAGGTAACCTTATTATTGCAATTGCGAACATTGTCCTGTCAGGTATTAGCATATATAGACAAGTAAGCGGGTGGAGAGGGAATAGACGATACATAATATATTATAATACGTTATTATAATTATTATTATTATAATACGGGGTGGGCCATAAGTCACTTGACACTAGCAGTCACTCGGTATCATATTATGTTCTTTATAATACCGTGAAGGTTTATAAAGTTTATTCGCTTTTTACGAATTGCTGATATATATACAATATATAGTTTACCTTATACAGTAGTCCGAGCAATTCTTGATATTTTTGTAGTTACACTACAGCGCTGTTTCGCCGTTCACAGCCGGCTTCTTCAGGTGTAGGACTCAACACTTAAATAAAACAATACACAATAACACTGAACACACACGATAACACGACACAAAAATACAAAGTTTTATCGGATAACTCCTCGTCAAATGTTTCATGAAATAAATATTTGCGTGGCCACGACATAGTTGCTGTGCTTCCGAACGGGAACTGAAGAAAAAATTGTATGTGAATTGGTAATAGGTCAGCTGTATTTGTTTGTTTAGAGATTAGAGATTAAGTCATAGATGGGGTTAGCTGCAAAGCTCAATTTGTCATTCAGGAGTACGTTAGGGTTTTTCTTCTGGGAAGTGTAAATGCTGTATTCCTCCAATACGTTGAGACGACGGCCTTTCCTTTCTTTATGGATAATGGTCATGTTAGTGTTTATATCAGTGTAGGTGTGGTTAGTGTCAATCAAATGTTCGGCATAACTAGATCTGATTCTGGAGAGGGGTTTTTTATGTGTAGGCAAATGTTCTTTAAATCTTTTCGCAAAAGATCTGCCGGTATCAATTTGACTCTAAACCTGTCAGCTGTTACAACAAAACAATAGTATTGCTTTGAGGTTATGTTTGAGTTATGTTGAAGTTAGCACCTTGTTGATTAAGTTTTGTAATTAATTAAGTTAATTAATTAACTTAATAAGTTAATCATGAATAGTAAGCTCCCAATAAGAGAACGTGTTTTTATTCTTCAGCAGTGGTGGTTTTTATTCTTCTACATTCAAACTAAATGGTAGAGTGAACTATTGATGTATAAACACACTGGATTGCGTGCTGAGTAGTCTGAAAGGTTCGAGAAACGAGCCCGCCGGCGTGGAGCTTCCCCCTCCACTGGTGGGCTAGACCCGCGGTGGGCAACGTGATAGATGGACAGTGATACACGTTGTTGTTGTTGTATACAGTTCAATTCTTTGATTTATCCTCTACACTTTTTTATAATAATATGTCATTTTTGGGCAGATGATATAGTATTCCTAAATTACTATTCAAAACAGGCCTAGTTTTGTTAGCAGTCTTGGCGTAGGAACATAAAAACTGGTGTTTTCAAAATAATAAATTTGAAATTGATCAATATTTTTATACAGTTCTATTTTAGAACTAAATTACGAAACTTTTTTACATTTATGAAAAAAATTACAAAAAATGTTTACTACTTTTTATGTAGGCCTAAAGTTGGACTTTTTCCTTTCGTTACTAAACATGCTTATTTCTTGAGCTAATAACTTTGTTAATTTTACTTCAATCATTTTTTTTACGGGCAAAACTGGCATAATATAGGAATTCTTTTAACTTTTCTCTACAAAAAAACTATGGAACACTTTTGAATTGGTTTAGAATAAACGTGTTGAATAAATGGTTGAAATACAAAAACTTGGACGATTTTTTTACAAATTTGAAGTTTACGGTCATTTTGTGAGCATACCGTTTGAAATACGGAAAAAATCAAGAATACAATTTTATTGAAAATCTAATTTTCTACCCGCAAAATATTAGTTTTTTTAAACGTGAAATGTGCTATGTGTGTTTTGTGTAATTTAATTTTAATGTATGACGACCTCGATTGAGTAATTTTGTGTCTGATGATGGGATAAAAGTCCTGAAACGCGTCACTAACGAATATAAAGAAGAGGTCACGTGACGGAAGAAAAGAAGGTAAGAAACTTTATTTTTAATAAATCAGTGACCTGGATACTGAAAATGAATTCATTAGTTTTTAAATTCGACTTACAGTTAAGCCACAAACTGACTTTGGAAAAAAGCTTACTCTGAGAAAACCGGTCCGGCCGCCATTTTTATTTTTTTAAGGGGTTAAAAGAAAAATGGAAAAAATCTTAAAATTATGAACATAATTAGAGATTTTGTAGTTTGCATTGGCATCACCATATGTCACCGCAGGGATTGGCGAGCGAAGCGATCAGGGGCCGAGTCCCTAATAGTAAATAAAATTATTATACATATTAACGGAATTTTGTAACATTTCAAAACATCGCGAGCTACATTTACAAAGCTCGGAGTGCGTCAAAAACTTACTAAACTTGTTTTATTTAACAATGTTTAAAGTGTAATGTATAGGTGTCCCTACTTTTACGAAAATAAAATGCAGTTTAAAATGCTAATATAGATCATGTTTTTCATAATGGTTTTGGTTCAGTTTATTTTTCCCTAAACTTTTCCTTATCCTTATCCAACAACAATAATAATAGTTTAAACACAAACTGTTATTCTATATAACAAAAATGAATTGCTGTTCCTTTGTAAGCGCATCACTTGAGAACGGCTGGACCAATTTGGCTATTTTTTTTGTTTTAAAATGTTCTTAATAGTCCGAACTAGATTTTCATATAAAGACAAATTTGAAAAGTTTTCCGAAAAAGTTTCAAATTTAGAAAAAACTAAACAGCCTCTTTTGTATGGACTCAAGACCGTAGCGCACAAAATCAGCTGTTCGTATAAAATGCTTAGTAACACAGTCATGTTTGTTTACATTCATTAGGCTACCATAGCAACTTTACTAGCAAATTTGTAATCAGTTTATTATTTTTTTCAAAACCAACAGCTTTATAGGTTCGATTGACCAACTTAAAGTAAATAAAAACAAAAATCAACTAAAAATGCTTACGGTTCTATATTTTAATTCAATTCAAACATTGGTTGTTACACATTATATATATAAAACAACTGATTTGCATCAAAAACTGAACATAATTTTAGGTTAGGCCTACAATGAACCAAAACACGTTTATTTCCAACCAATTGGGCTAATTTAGAATCAGGTTTTTTTACAATTCATCACAACTATCAGTTTTTTTAGATTAGATAAAAACAAACAAATTGTTTACTGTATTATCTATAAAGGTTTACAAACTATAGATCTAAATTTGTGTAGTATATTCTTAAGTGACATAAAAACCATTTTGCAATAATTCGATCACTTAAGTCGATGTAATACAATGGAATAACTTTAATAACCTTTAATTTAAATCAAGCAATAGCGAAGCATTGCTGGGTCCACTAGTTTACTACAAAAATAAGTGTTACATACTGTATAACAATTAAATATTGTTTAGAAATTAAAATGATTATTTTACAAATAATGTTTGCTGCCGTTGTTGAAGCTGAGCAAAATAAATTAAAACATTTGTGGACGTTGCATTAGCTTTGAATGCTTCACGTGTTGTTGCTGTCCCCCACCAGTGGTGGGGGAAGCGGCTAGGCTGGCCGGACCGTATTCAATACAAGCAGCAAGCGATCCAGTGTGTTTATACATCGATGGAGTGAACAGACTTAATTGCGTATACTGGGCTTCTGAAAACCCACATTTAGTTATGCAGACTGAATTAAATGCCCCTGGAGTATGTGTGTGGGCTGGAATCTTTGCTGGTGGACTAATTGGACCATTCTTTTTTGAACAAACGGTCAATGCTGTAAATTACCATGATATGTTACATGAGGACGAATTGGAAAACAGTCCTGCATTCGAACAACTACAACCTATTCGTGAAAAATTAATTTGGCAGCAAGATGGTGCACCTCCTCATTACGGGAACAATGTGAGAGATTTCTTGAATGAGACTTTTACAGAATGGATAGGAAGACGAGGTACGACTGAATGGCCTGCGCGTTCACCCGATATCACCCAAATGGACTTTTCGATTTGGGGAATTGTAAAAGACAAAGTTTATTCAGAGAAACCAAGGGATCTGCAACATTTAAGAGAACGTATTGAATCTGTATTTGAAGAATTATCTACCAAAGGCATCACTGACACTATATGCGCTTCTGTGCTTAAAAGATGTTATATGTGTATAGAAAATAATGGAGGACACTTTGAAAATTTACTTTAGGTATGTGTTTGTTATTGGATAGGGCAATTCAATATTTTAATTGTAAACATTTATACTTAACTTATACTTTATAATAAAGTAATACTTACTAGCGCAATGCATTTTTGTCAAGTGACTTATGGCCCACCCTGTAATTATCCCTTAGGCCTATATATTGAATTATTCTTAGAATTCTATGTAGAGTGCATATACTAATACCTCACTAAAAATCATTAGTCACTTAATAAATACTGCTTACATTATATTGATCATTATTTTTCGCATACTTAATATAATAATAATATTATTACATAATAATATTATAATTATAATTATCATATTATAATATTATAATTATGCAATTTCAAAATATGATATAATATTTTTTGACAATATATTGACTTGTGTAATTTGTTGACCTTTATTCTCCTCTAATATTAATACTGATAAAAATATAAATCGGTCATGGAAGTTATCACTTCCAACGTGTGGTCTTAAGCACACCCAATGTTTTTTTCTGTAACTTATACTTTCATTTATATTTAGCTTAAGGCTAAACACCCCGGCAGTAGTTCCAAATACTGCCGCCACGTAGCGCTTCAAAATTATGAAAATTCATTTTACTGATTACTCGCTTACCGTTTGAGTAAAAATTGGTTTGAAAACTGATTTGTACTTCTAATATGTATCTTTAAGTCGCTATGCTAACGATTTTTTTTATTTTTTATTTAATAAAAAAAATTACTTTGTAACTGCTAAAAGGATTTTTTTTAAAGAAAAACAGGTAGTCATTTTGAAGATTTGATGGAGAAATGAATTAATAATTTTTCAGACTGAAGATCGAACTAGTGGTTCCGTCGGAATCGATTTTGCAAGGTTTATCTCTAGTATTTTTTCGCGCGTATTCCCCCCCCACCCCAACCCGCGCGCCATCAAACAAATTCATCACGCCACGCTCTCGCTCAGTGACGACTCGCACCGGGAAATGCTTCCGTTTCCCATATATTGTTGATGAGCATTACATGTATTGTTTTTCCTGCTCGTCCCACTTGGTTGTTATAAAATATTAATTCAGCATACGTAACCACAATATTGGTATGTTTTGCATACTTTTACTAAGATATGTTTCTTGTATATACAGGATGTTTCGTAATGACTATGTAATATTTTAGGATATGATTCAGCACATAAGAATTAGAAAACACATCAATTGGACATGTGTCCGGAAACGCTTTGTTTTCTCCCAGGGCTCTATAACAAGGGCTATACCATTTTGATCATTTACCGTGACCCAGTATCGATCGCCTATGACGTCACCATGCTGATACACGCTAGCTGGTAATATTTGAGTAGTGCGTGCGCAGTCGTTAACTCGCTGTTTTAACTCGATGGAAAGGCTTCAGTAAAATAAAATTTTGATATTCTTAATCTACATAAAGTACGGATTCTAACAGTATAAAAAACTTTTATTTTAACAGGTATTTCGAATTTTAATAATTGAAAATATTTGAGAATTATCACAGACTGACATGGAAAAGTTACTAAGCGAGGAAATTTTTTTATTTTTGGGTTATAAAGAAACTTCCAGCGGGAAAGTTGTAGCCAATGAATTGATCTAAACTATCCAATTCACCGATTTGTGATAAAATGATTACATCTTTATGAAATCGTTTTTTAAATGAGCGCGAGGAGGTGCCTCGCCGCGACTCCCGAAGTACAGTTGTTTGATACGGGAATAACGTTTATGTACATATTATTATTTAAGGTAATATAGTAAATCACATGTCCCCAGGTAATTATGCCAGCTAGAAAAAAAGTAAGCATTTTATTTTAACATAAACTAATTATAATTTATAATTAAAATTTGATATTATTGAAGTGGACACAAAAAGTTAAGTTGGAGGTTAACGTTTAAAAAATAATATCATTATTACGTACATTCAAAGAAATAAAATTAGAGATCAATGATAGAAAAAGAAAATCGTAATAATTACGTAAAAAAATAAGCTTCATATTTAATTAAAAGAATTGCTTTATAACAAAGAAATATGCTGTCTTTTAAATAATTTGTTCATTGTTGTCTAATTTGCGGAGTACTTAAATGTTTCTTCAATAATATCAAATATTAATTATAAATCATAATTAGCTTATGTTAAAATAAAATGCTTACTTTTTTTTCCTGGGGACAAGTGATTTACTTAAAATAACAATATGTACATAAACGTTATTCCCGTATCAAACAACTGTACTTCGGGAGTCGTGGCGCGGCACCTCCTAGCGCTCATTTAAAAAACGATTTCATAATGATGTAATCATTTTATCACAAATCGGTGAGTTGGATAGTTTAGATCAATTCAATGGCTACAACTTTCCCGCTAGAAGTTTGTTTGTAACCCAAAAATAAAAAATTTTCTCGCTTAGTGACTTTATCATGTCAGTCTGTGATAATTCTCAAATATTTTCAATTATTAAAATTCGAAATACCTGTTAAAATAAAAGTTTTTTATACTGTTAGAATCCGTACTTTATGTAGATTAAGAATATCCAAATTTTATTTTACTGAAGCCTTTCCATCGAGTTAAAACAGCGAGCGACTGCGCACGCACTACTCAAATATTACCAGCTAGCGTGTATCAGCATTGTGACGTCAGAGTGAAACTGGCGGCACAGTGCCGAGATCAAAGAAACGGTTTAGCCCTTGTTATAGAGCCCTGGTTTTCTCCATAGCGGCCATTTTTTTTTTCACTAAATAATTTGTATCTAGAAAACGGTTTGACCGATTGACTTAAAACTTGACATAAAGTTTACCTAACAATGATATATTTTAAGTAAAATAAGCGATTATATCCATTAATGCGTTTTAAAATGGTGACTTAAAAAATTGCAAACCTAAATTACCCAAAAACCATACATTTTTATAAAAAGTTTCAAGTCATCTTTTTTGTAGTCCTTTTTATTCTGTATCGGCTCTTTAACATAACTATTATCCGTCATCCGATTGTTTTTACAGTAACACTATCCGATGATAAATCAAAAGGGCTATAAAAAAGATGTCTTGACATTTTTTTGTTAAAATGTACCGTTTTTGGGTAATTTGGGTTTGAAATTTTGAAACAGTCGCCATTTTAAAACGCATTATTTATTTTAAATAGATCATTGCTAGGTCAACTTCATGTCAAGTTTGAACTCAATCGGTCAATCCGTTCGGTAGATATGAATTATTTTGTAAAAAACACATACAGACAGTCAGACGACAAAGTACAGTAGACCAAGTTTTGTATTGTGAAATTTATTTGTCTCGATCCCAGGATTAATTCATTTTAATTAATTAATTTTAAACAGTTGTAGACACATTAAATTAAATACACAGATTAAAAACTTTTAACACACCTTATAATTAAATTAAACATAAGTTAGATGAAATTGGCTACATAAATATGTTTACATCAACAGAGGAGATACACTCTTTAACTATTGGTGAGCATTTGAATTACATTTCTTTATTTGTTCGTTTTCATCATTTCGCACAAAAACGTAAACGGATCATAAACGTCTTGGGCTGTGTGTTGTTTGAGAGCTGGGAGCTGCGAGCCGCGAGGATGGGTTGTATGTGCCTGTGAGGAGAGAGAGAGAGAGAGAGAAGGCGCTACGTCGCGTCGCGTCGGTGCGTGCGCGTGTCAGCTGTTCAACGAGTGACACAACGTTGGAACTAAAAACGCGTTTCTGACAAAACCGTTCAACCGATTTGTTTGAAATAAACTTTAAAATTATTCAAAAAAATTTGCCCTAAAAATGACTACCTGTTTTAGTCAAATTTTGACTTATTTTAAAAGTTATTAATTGTAAAAATTTATTAAGAAATGTTTTCGAAAATTAGAAAGCATAGCGCCTTTAACAACTTTATACTGATTACAAAACAGTTTTATTTTTTCAAATTGGATAAAAAATAAATGAGTAATCAGTAAAATTAATTTGGCCACGACAGTGCTGCTATCTATTGGGCTAAAATCACAACTTTTTTTGTACTGTTTAGCCTTAATATTTTGCAAGAAGTTTTACAACACAGAAGCCAAACAAAGTACATTTAAAATATACGAATAATAGAAAAACATTAACCTAATAACTTTAAAATTATTCAAAAGTTTCTGCTTTACTAAAAAAAGTAGTGCTTGCTTTTTTCCGTCGGTCAAAGTAAAACTGAGTTTATGGACAAGAGCTTCTTTTCACGCGAAATTTTCTTCCTGATGATTAACTGAAACGAAATATATCAGCCCACAGCCGCAATTACAGTTTGTTTGTCAATAACTCAGGTTTATTTTATTTAAAAGAACGGAAACCGTTTTGTTTTATTTATAAAAATTCAACTTTGGTTCTTGCTAATGTTTGACATATTAAAGCTAAACTGCAACTATTTTGAATTGCGTGGTTTCCAAAAATTTAAATCTTGTTATCGTTTCGTCTTTATTTTATAAAACTCCTTGTGAAATAATAACCAGGATATATCAGTCCGTTTTTGAACTTAAGTAACAAATGGAAAAACAAAATGGCGGTTGTGTGAAAAAATATGCACATTCGGAAGAAACACAGGCACACAGATACACATATACACAGACACACCTAGATTCACAGATACACAGGTTAAAAAGTTGCATAACCTATAAAATAATCTGTATAACGAGATTGCAGTCCGCCTAAGATGAGGTAGATTTATCTACGACCGCCAGACCAAAGCCGCGCAGACACAATGAAATTATCAGTGGAGAGGTTAGCCTCGCCCCGGGGTCTTTATCTGTTTGCCATTCACAGCTTCTATTGTTTTACTACGTTAAATTTATGCTTCTATAAATAGTTGTGTGTGCCGAACCTTAACGTTGATGTTAGCTTCTGTTAGTCCTTCCATTCCTAAACGGTTTCTTATAATATTAATTACGTTAATTGTCCAAATTAAGTTCAGATTATATAGCCTAAATACATCCAATGATTCAAGGATGTTTTTTTAACGTTTAGCGTTATTTTGCCACGGAGCAGATAAAAAAAAAGTTTTCTCTTTTTTATCTTATCTAGTTTATATTTTCTATACTTGAACCCTTGGATTTCACGTCAATTCATGCTATTTTATTAGGTAATTTCCATAGGAAAAATGGGCTATGGTAAGACAAGTTGTCGGATAGCACTAAAACCGTTATACATGTGTTTGCACTCTAACGGCAGAATTTTACGACCTATTTGGTCCAAATTTAGAAAAAAAACGTTTGTTTTCTAAGTAACTTGGACAAGATCGTTAAAAAAATCCAACTACTGGAAGCACGTTTTTTGACAGTAAATAAAAAATGTTTGAGTTTTTCAAATGAAACTTTTTTGGGGCTTTATATAAAAAAATATATTTAGGTCTAAGAGATTATTATGCACTTTTTGTTTTTTAAATCATGATTTATAGCGCGTCTGGTTCCTCCAAAATATCAAAGAACACGGTATTTTTTACTTCGCAAAGCTAGTTTTCTTTGTCCAGCGGAATAAAGCAGAATGTGAGACGGGGCTGAAGACTGAGGTGCAACCAAATCCTCATTATATATTTCGTACACGCAGGAAATATTTCGTACTCCTTATGTTTAATTTTCAATACAAATCTACTTCGTGGAGTTTAAGCAACCATTTTCTGAATATCTTTCGAAAACTATTTTTATGGAGAACTATTTTAATATAATTAGGTAACTCAACAAAAGTTCTTGGAGCGACATACTCAAAAGTTGTAAAGAAAAAAGGATTATTTTTGTTTGTAATGTTCAACTGTAACGAATTTCGAAGTTTTCATTTATAGACTTAGAGTATTACCAAATAAAACTTCTTATCTAAATCAGCTTCATTGCATTATAATTATAAATATATTTTACTGGCATTATAAATTATTATAAATATATTTATAATAATATTTTACTTATTTATAATATTTATAAATACATATTTTACTGGCATATTATAAATATATAAATATATTTTATCTTCCAGAGTTCCACAAGAAGAGGCAGGGAATGATCAGTTTTTTTCATTTTATCTTTATAAATCAGGCAATTCGTTTTTGAATTATAAAAACCGTTTTTATATTAATTTGACCAAAACAAAATTAAAGCAATATACACATGCCGTAAAATACTTTGAGGACAGACATCTTTAAATAACAAACCTGCAAACAACCTTCATCTCTAAATCTCATCGCAAACTGCAATTTCTGCCAAGACACTATGCGTTGTATCTGAGCGCAATCTGTATGCAAATTAGTTTATTACTTTCCTAGCAGCACTACCGTTCGTTCGCAGTTTAAAACTTTCAACCTGATTCAACCGGCAAAACTGTTTCCTTTCTACTAAAGTAATTAAAATATTTAATGGAAATTTAAGGACTTGGGAAATGTGTTTACTATATATTTACATTTACAAACTCTAACTTTGTTTCACTACCTGGATAACAGAGTTCGCTAACTTCTTTAAACGTCTGATACAACTTGTAAAGAAGCTATTTGTTATAAGATAAGCAATATTTATATTAAAATTATATTAATCATATTAGTATTTTGAAAAAAGTTATTTATGGAGAAATATAATTGGGTTGGGATAAGTAGGTGAAATATCGTTTTCGGAAGGCAGAGAAATAAACGGATTGTCTTTTCGTCAATTAAATATAAATAATTAGAAATTCAATAATAATTCGACTGAACAGTTCAAACCCTGGTGTAAGTTGAGCGAATTTCCAAAATTACGTTTGTATTTTTTAGTGTTTCAACTAACTCTGCATTTGATCTACTCATGAAGTGAAGCGAGTAGAAATAAATATCGTATATTAGTAGAATTTGTTTTCTCTTCAACCACATACCACGGCTCGCGCGCTGTATTGTTTCGCTCGCAGTGAAAACACTCGCTTTACGAGTTTGCACCTTGCCCATTCGCCCTCGGACTGCTTTGCTTCGCTCGTAGAGGACCAACTCGCTTTTTATGTTTGTTTTAGGGCTTTAACGGTATTTTACATTTTGATCGATTTTGGGGAACCAGACGAGATATCAGGTCGTGTAAAAAAATAAAAATGTGCAGAATAACCTTCTATATTTATGTTTTCAGATAAAACCCAAAAAAATGTCATTTTAGTACAATATTTAAAACAAAATTTTTTTAATGTGCTTCCAGTGGTTAGTTTGTATTTATAACGAACTTGTCCGAGCCACTTAGAAAACCAACTTGTGTACCAAATTTGGTCTGTAATATTCGTCCGTTAGAGTGTGAATCCATTGTCTACATACATATTGTCTACAGAGTGTTCATAAAGTCCCTTTAACCCCATTCATTATTTTTGTTACTGAAAATAAATAAATCTTTGTATATATCTTGTGTTGCTTAACAGCACAAATGTTTTGACATAATATCTGACCTTTTGTGATGTTGGGTAGCTTAGAGTGGTAAGGGGGTTAACAATTTCAAATATAAAGGTAAACCGTGCAATACACCATTGAAAAGCTTATTAAAAAAGAAACAGAATTACACGAACTACAGCTTAATATCTTACTCCGTTTGAAAGTAATGGACAATCAATGTTCTGGAAAATATTATTTTTATTAAATCACCAAAGTAGGTTTTTGTCTGGAAAAAAATCACTTCGACCTTGTCTTCATTTGAGCGATTAATTTATAAAAAGGCAAAACTGAGTGCTATCACAAAAAATATCAAGAACTAAATGAGGGAGGTATTGCTGTCCTATCAGTACATGAAAAGTCGTGCTTATCAGTTACGCACACAGTAGAGAAAGTCAGGAGCAAAAGTCAAGGGTTGTACTCCCGGTTTCATTTAAATTTTTTCCCCAAAGTTTTTCAGGTACACATATAAACTCAAACAAATTAGTGGTACCGTACTACATTTATTTACAGTTTCAATTTTTATAAATGTGTTACATTTATCCTTAACCCAAACTTAATTATTCCTAATATCAACAAATTAGTAACCTGCTTTAATGTTATGATATAAATATCATTTTAAAGAACTTCGATTGTCCATTACTTTGAAACGAAACAAGATACAAAACTCTAGTTTGCGCCATTCTGTTGATCTATTAATAAGCTTCAATTGTGCAATTGTGTATTACGTGATCTACCTTTACATTTGAAATTGTTAACCCCCCTTACTCCTATGCCCCCAAAATCATAGAGGGTCAGATATGTAAACAAATTGTCTTATTATGCAACACAAGATATATACAAAGTTGTGTTAACTTATTTTCAATTCCGTGTGGGATGTTAGTCCCATATCGGACGCCTGTCAGATCAGGCACCTCGTGGGCACGTACTGACGCTGATTAGGCCGAAGCGTTTGCTGCTCACCTCTTTTCAGTCTTTAGACCCAATGATTCTAGTGATGTTATAGATCCTGAAATGTCTAATGTTCTTGATCAAGACCTCCAGCTGTGTCTCCCAATAAGGTCCATCACCCTCAAAGAACTTCGTAAGACAGTAGCAGCGCTGGAGGATAATAAGGCCCCAGGTTTTGAATTCATTACCCTGAAAATATTGAATGAACTTCCCGGGAAGTGTTTGGTGTTCTTGTTACAACTCTTTAATTCAATTATTCGGCTTTCTAACTTTCCGACTATATGGAAGGTTTCCCAGATAATCATGATCCACAAACTTAGAAAATCACCCAGTGATACCAGTTCATATCGCCCCATTAGTCTCACTCCTGCACTGTCGAAAGTGTGGGAAAGATTATTTTTGACAAGAATCATGCAGAGTGTTGAAGAGTCTCATTTAATTCTGCACCATCAGTTTGGATTTCGTAATCGCCATTCTACTGTCGAGCAGGCTCACAGGGTTTACCGTACTATAAGACACGCCTTAGAGAAGAGGGAGTATTGCTCAGCGTCATTTTTGGATGTTCAGCAGGCGTTCGACAAGGTCTGGCCCGAGGGTCTTCTGTGAAAGATCAAGAAATTCTTGCCCCATTCGATATTCCTGGTATTGGACTCTTATCTATCTGGGAGAATCTTTCAGGTTAAGCATGGTGAGGCAAGGTCTGCCCTCTATAACTGCTACGCAGGTGTCCCACAGGGCACGGTACTGGGCCCTGTGTTGTACAATATATTCACATGTGATATGCCACAGTTACCAGGCATTGCTGTTGCAACGTTTGCAGATGATACTGCTTTCCTCTCGCTTAGTAATGGTTCAGACGAAGCTAGCAGCGGATTTCAACGACAATTGGACATTTCAAATGCCTGGTTAGTTAAGTGGCGTACAAAAGCCAGTGCATCCAAATCACACCACGTTACCTTTGCTCTTCGTAAAGGGATATGTGCCCCAGTTAAGTTGGGGAATTATAGTTTGCCTTCTGAATGCGTCAAGTATCATGGATTATACTTTGATCGTCGTTTGACTTGGAAAAATTATGTCAGGAACAAAAGAGATGCGATCAACAATCGTTTCAGAAACCTACTTTGGCTCCTAGGTAGACAATCTGCTCTGCCTCTCAACAACAAACCTTTAGTCTACTGTTAAACCCTCAAACCTATTTGGACCTATGGAATTGAACTTTGGGGCACTGCAAGCAAGTCCACTATACAATGCATGCAGAAGGCCCAAAATAACACTCTACGAGTCATTTTGAATCCGCCATGGTATACTCGTATCTTTGAGATCCATAACTATCTGGACATGCCAACGATCCAAGAGGAAATTGTTCGTCGAAGAAGGAGTCACATGAAGCGCCTTTCGGGACATCCTAACCCTCTTGCCAGGCTGTCGTCAACACCATGTTCCGTCAGAAGACTGAAGCGGAAGGACATGCTGTCTGACTAGGAAGAATTGGGGTTGTGGCTATTCTTCTTCATAACGCTATTTTCTCTTTAACTAATCTAATTATAATCTGTTGACTGATTGTAGATTAAAATAATAATAAAAAAATACTGGTTTTCAATAACAAAAATAATAAAGAGGGTTAAAGGGACTTTATAAAAACTCTGTATATATAGTACAAATGTGTTCCTGCATTGGATCTAGAGCAGAGCTAAAAATACTTGCATAAAAGTATGAGTTGCAATTCCTAATCTCGTTGCGGAAATCACAAATCCAAGACTTCCGACAACTCGGCACGAACTGCTGAGTCCTGGAAATCTAAGGATAAACAGAAAAACTGTGTTATATACAAGCAAGTTAAACTTTGAACACACTGCCAGTGTGAATTTGACGAATTTAACTCGACCGTTCGGCATTTCGTCTGTGTGTCTGTATGTCTGTGTGTCTGTGTGTCTGTATGTCTGTGTGTCTGTGTGTCTGTCTCACGATTACGGCCAAACGCCTTGACCGATTTTGATGATTTTTTGCATTAATGTTCCTTATTTATAGGCCGAGCCATGTATATATAAGGTTTTTTTCCATTTTTCATTTTTAACCCCTTAAATTAAATAAAAATGGCGGCCGGACCGTTTGTCTCAGTGTAAGAATTTTTCCAAAGCCAGTTTGTGGCTTAACCGTAAGTCGAATTTAAAAACTAATAAATAGCAAATCAAATTTGAAACAAAATTGTATTCTTGATTTTTTTCCGTATCTCTAACGGTAAGCTCACAAAATGGCCGTAAACTTCGAATTTGTTAAAAATCGTCCAAGTTTTTGTATTTCAACCATGTTTTTATACGTTTATTTTTAAACTAATTCAAACGTGTTCCATAGCTTTTTTGTAGATAAAGGTTTAAAGAATTCATATACCTGTATGCAAGTAAAAAAATGATTGATGTAAAATTAAGAAAGTTATTAGCTCAAGAAACAATCACGTTCAATAACGAAAGGAAAATGTTTAACTTTAGGCCTACATAAAAAGTAGTAAAAATTATTGTAATTTTTTTCATAAATTTAATGTAAACAAGTTTCGTAATTTAGTTATAAATAGAATTGTATAAAATTATTTATCAATTTCAAATTTCTTATTTTGAAAACACCAGTTTTTATGTTCCTACTAAAAGACTGCTAACAAAACAAGGCCTGTTTTGAATAGTAATTTAGGAATATATCATTTGCCCAAAAACGACATATAAGAAAGTGTAGAGGATAAATCAAGGAATTGAATTAATTGTATACCTGTAAATTATCATTGTAAATTTCATAAAAGTATTTGACTTAGCTTTACTTGAATTACAAAATGAGATGAAACAAATGAAACCTTGCGGCGATAAAGAACACATATAAAAAATGACCGTAGGACACCGTGGGAAATGTTGGTACATGGGTTGAGATCACTATCACGACGTTTTAACATCGTTTGTTTTCATTATTTCTAATATTGGAATATGATATGGAACTTAAGTTAACTTATGATACATTGTTAAGTTTGAGTTATTTAAGTATGTAAATATTTAATTGTATGTTGTCCCTCTATGACGCGATATTTTTAGCTATCTTACGCATTATTAACCTAAATAAAACACAATGCCTCTAAAAGAAAATCTTTAGCAGTTAAAGCTCAAGAAAAGAAATAAAAACGAGAACTAGAAATCCCGGAATCGCGGGAATTGTAAATAATGTTTCACTGATTAAACCTTGTGCTTCCTTCCTTACTGGCACAATATTTTTAACCTAAGCTCAAAACCACATTTGTTATTTCAAAGAGCGAGGTCTACTGTTCACAGAACTACTAGTAGTTTTTAAATTCGACTTACGGTTAAGCCACAAACTGGCTTTGGAAAAAAGCTTACACTGAGAGAGACGGTGCGGCCACCATTTTTATTTTATTTAAGGGGTTAAAAATGAAAAATGGAAAAAACCTTATATATACATGGCTCGGCCTAGGAATAAGGAACATTCATACAAAAAATCATCAAAATCGGTCAAGGCGTTTGGCCGTAATCGTGAGACAGACACACAGACACACACACGAAATGCCGAACGGTCGAGTTAAAACGGAGACCTCGCTTACGCTCGGTCAACAAGCAAGTTAAACTTTGATCAGAGTGCCAGCGTGAATATGCAAATATTACCTTCACCGTTATCGTAGATTTTTAAATTTGAATAAGCACTGTATTAAGTAGGTGATAGATATATTCAATTTTGAGAGGGTAATACAAATTTGGATGGGCTGTATTTAGACAAGGCAGTATTTGAGATGTTCTTTTATTTACGAAAAAAAGTCCAATTTCATTTACTAAATTGTTGAACTTCAACAACACAGTTCTGTAAATTTGCACAAGACATTTGGTACGATTACCAAAATAATTTTTCGAGTTGGATCACAATTCGTGGAGATAAGTACGTAATTTTATATGGCTATATCGGGTATTTCGGCAAAAGCTGAGTTTAGGACAGACTGTTTGAAGAAAAAAATGTATTTAGGATCGATTATTTGTAAGAAATAGATGTATGGCACCGCCAAATTTAGGTTCTACTTCCTTTAAGAAATATCTGTTTGGGACTAACTGACCTATCGTATTTCGGAAATAGCTTCATTTGGGATAGAATAGTTTAGTTGTAATTTCGTACTTTCAGTTTCTGTAGCAGGATATAGTAGGCCTATATTTGCTAATTTGATTTATTTGTTCAAGTTTCTGGTTTATTGATAAAAACTAGTTTTCTCTAATTGTATTATATCATAAACAAACTTTATTTTAATATGCTTTCAGTGTATGTTATTGTCAAGGTTAATTTCGACATTTCAGCAATATTCAGGGTGTCACAGAAAACCTTACACAGGATCGGGATGTATACATTGAAATACATAACATAATTTCAGTTACTTTTTTCGAATTTGGGTTAGTTTAGTCGTAATCAGCCATTTTGTTTGTTTATTAGTCCATAAATAGATAAGATATTGAGTTAAAATTTGGTACAAGCGTTTTTTATGTTACGAATTGCAAGTGTACCGAACACCAAGAATTAATTTTAATAATTTTTAAAATGGCGGCTGTTACAACTGTTTAGAGTGGAATATACCTTGAAAACCGTTAACGTACGAGAAAGTGTACAAGAGACAAATTATTTGTGTTTTTTATAGACAAACAAAATGGTTTTTTTTCTGTAGGTCAAAAGATAATCGAGTTAGGGTTAAATAACTGAACACATAATATCTTGGAAATTGTCTACAGCATTTAAAATTAGATTACCGTAAAACAAACATGTCAAAGCAATGGATTTTATTTTATTAAAACAATAAGAGATTAAAAAATGTTGATTTTAGGCTAATTTTATATGTTGGATACTAGGGGTTCTCCTACCTTTCAGGCTCTGCCACCCCCCCCCCCCACTCCTTTGAACACTGATGTGAGGTCGTGCCATATAAAGTCTTGGCCATTATAAATGAAACCCCGAACCACAAATAGAAGGATCAAGAAACAATAACAGAACAATTTAATTTATGTTTATTTTACTACTCTTTTGCACATTTCAATGACATAGACTTCATCCTCAGAGGACTTTTACACTACTACTAGTTACACACTACGGGCAGTTACTATTAATGTTTAAGCCCTATTTGTTACTATTACAATTTGTGGTTCGGGGTTTCATTCAATCATTGTATATTTGTCGCCACAGTGCTCTTCAACCTTTGTAATAAAGTATTGGTGTTGGGTACACTTTTAAATCGTAACATACACAACTTATACCAAAATCGAACTCAATATCTTGTTTATTGAGTTACAGAAAGTTTATGTAAAAAACACGAAAATGGCGGATTGCGACTAAACTAAGCCGAATTCGAAAGAAGTTACGGAACATTTTTTATTTATTTTAATGTATACAATCCGAAGTTTTTTGGGAACACCCTTTGTAAACAAATTAAATGCAGCAATTCAGACTGTAATAAGGTGAACAGCTGTGCAATCCGCAAACTAAAAGGTTGGTTTATCATCCCCCACCAGGCCATGAAACACAATGGCGTTATCATGATAGAGGGCTTCTATTGTTTTACCGCGCTACGTTTCCTTCTCTGTAAACAGTTTTACTTTTAATCCTATGTGTTTAATAAAACTACTATTCACAAGCATTGAACATTTAAATTGTACTTGTGGAAAGAAACAATAAGTTCAGACCTTACAGCAGTTTTATATAAAATACTGCTTAAAAAAATTAAAGTTAGAATTTACCATCTTAAGAAAATTTTATTTAATGTATATGTTTAATTTCAAATTTTTTCTACTAACTCGGTTTTTGAGATTTCAAAAGATTTTATCTATTATATGGACAACCTTTAGGGTTGTTCTAATATAATTATTGCAGAGACCGTTACTGAGATAAAGCGCTTTTACTTTAATTAAATATACAGAACTCAAAAGTACCGCAGTCAGCTTCAATTAATTTATGAAATCTCTTATTGGGCGTTTATGGCAGAGAGTACAAAGTTATATAGAGTGGCTTTCCCTATACTGAATGCATGCGGGGCAGTGAAGCCAAAAGGGTCCGCCATCAGCGGCCAAAAATCGGCAAGACCGCTGCTCTCGGGGCAATCGACACTGCTTAACATCTCACGTGATTTATACCTCTAAACATAGTTCAATAATTATGAAACTTCACAGTTAGAAGTACCAAACCTTACTGAAGGTATCATTGTGCTTTAAATGTACAAAACGTAACACTGTCGAATGAGAAAAATGTTTTTCTGAAACATAAATTTAATTCAAAAGCAAACGAACATTAAATTTTCGACATTCGAGGAAAAACTTTGTTATTTGGTCAAAGAAAAAATTATCTGCTGAGGTATGTTGCCAAAGAGTTTATTATTTCATATCTGAAATCCATTTTCACCTACCGTTAGTACTTACTTAGCAATCGTCGATTATTTAAAGCGTTCGATCACTTTAGGCTACTATTGTTGCATAGAATGATTTTGTTAGTTAACTATATGTTATGTAGAGATTTTTTTATTATTTTTGCAAATAGTTTTGTTAATTTATAATTTACACATACTAGAATGTATAGAATGTAGTTCATTTTAGATCTGTATTTGAATATGGCATACAGTCTGTGTTCATACAATTTAATCTTTCTTTGAATTCTAAGACTTATTTCCATTAGTTTTGTTCCTAGTTACAAACATTACTCGTAGAATATCCTAGAAATTAACCACTCCTTCTCATTATTCTTTATGTTTTAGACATAAGCCTACAGGTTACTTTGTAATATTATGTTGTTATTGTCAACTCTATTGGTTGTTTGTAAACTAAGACCACGTTTTACTCTGTGAGAGAGTATAAATATGCAGCATAACACCTTGTTTCCTTATTTATAATTTAGTTGTAGCTCAAATGCCACCGATGATGACGACTTTTTCGTAGAAACGCGTTTGACAACTAAACGTATTTTTGTGAGAATTGAGTTTTGTGTTTTATTTTTAGATACTTGTGTTTTATTGTAAAGAACTTTCCCAAAAAGTCTTTTTAAAACTTACGTGAATGGATTAAAGACTGATTCTAATGTTGCTAAATCGCAAATCTTATTCAGTATACTATTATTAATAATTCAGTAAATTTTGTCTTCTAAATACTTAACAATTGCGCTCCCAAAACTGATCCCTGTGGGAAACCGAAGACCGTTGCCTTAACCATTTCATGGCACACAGAATGATTTTTTTTAATCGCTTGAACGTGTTTTCATGGTTTACATGAACGTAAAAAAAATTTAAAATCGTGAAACTCGCAAGCGAAAGGTCGCGTCTCAAGGATAGAGCAAACAAAATATATTTTTTAACTGCATTTTGAAGGATCATAGGATATTCTATGGTATATATAGGCTTACAGAAAAAGGCTCTTTGCATTACATAAAGGATAAGCCAAAGGATATATTAGGAGTATAATATACGATAGTTCTATATAAAGTGCATTAAAGTGCGAAATACGTAACAAAATTTAAAGCAAGGGATTTGTTGTGCCACTAAATACTGTGTGTAAGTATAACATGTTTTATATGTAACTCATTTCTACTATATATTGAAATTATTTTCCCCAAGACAAAATGTTGCTTACGGCCAATCAAGTTTATTCAGTGGTATTAAATATTGAAGTGTGAATTTCTGAAGGCGCTCGTCGACGTACTAAATATATTTGAGTTGGGTATATAAGTGTAACAGATTGTCCTACGTCATAGGCTTATTCTACAGGCGCCACCTAGGCGATATGTTTGCTGGTGGGTGATTCGGATTTTACCGTTACGCAATTTTTGAAAGTCTGTATTGTGAAACGCTCCATTCCGTCGCGCATTTTCTGAAACGATCTATTTTGAAACGCTCTACTATAACTACACATGTGTATATAGCATATTTAAAGTTTGAAGGATGAAGAAGTGCAAAAAGCTAATATTTGTATATAATAATGCATCAGAAATACATCAAATTAAAATTAAACAAAGTAACACATGTTTCTTGAATGTATTTACATTCATTACCATATCAACCAATAAAATAAAATAACAGATAAAACAGTTGATTCGAAGGTATAATCTGTACTATAATAATATAAAGAGGTAAAATTTTGTTTTTTTGTTTTTTTACTTTCTCCACCCTATACGTAGTATATGGAAAAAGTATTGTTTTCGTAAAAATGTTCGATTTTGAATTTTCAGTTGAATTATCTGTTTTGGTGCTCCCAGAACCCCAAAAAATTGTTTAGTGCAATTATCTGTGTTGGTGCTCCCTAAACCCAAAAATATTTTTAGTGGAATTTTTTGTTTTGGTGCTCCCTGAACCCAAAAAAGTGTTTTTAGATTGGTGTCTGTCTGTCAGTCTGTCTGTATGTAAGCTTATACACGACCAGAGAGGACGCTATTGGTCCGATTTTCATGAAATTTGGTATGTAGGTACTAAACCCTAATATCTCCAGGTGTTTTTTTTTATTTTTTGGAATTTTTAATTTTTAAGGGTAATTTACCCCTAAAAACCCATAAAAAAACGACAAAAATGCAAATTCCTCAAAAACGGCTCTAACGATTTTGATCAAATTTTCAGTATTTATAGTGCTTAAGATGCCAAACAAAATGACACCACCCGCTTTTATCAAAACTTCGGCGTTTTAGAATTATGGGGAAATGTTTAAAAATAAACAAGTTTGTGTTGTCAATCTAGCATCGCGGCAGCGGCCGCAAGGGGTAGCACCACGGTAGCGAGCACGGCCAGTAATTCAAAGGTCGCGCGATCGAATCCCGCCTGGGACAATAATTTTTTTATACGATTGACGTAGGTAGAATATTATTTTTTTGTTTTGTTCTAAAAAGTAGTAAATAAAATGATTAAAAACAATATTATTTTGACTACAGTAAGTTGGGAGAAAGTTTGTGTCAGTTAACTGATACCGTTTATTTC
>JAGFPH010013371.1:0-26718 GCA_018207615.1 Philaenus spumarius
AACACGCTCCCGTACCTGAGGGGGATAGAATGAGTTTCAGAGGGAGCTCAGCTCGCTCCCGTACCTGAAGGGAAGGAAAGACCTTGTGGGTTGGCAGCCTGGGAAAGACTGACTCTTGGAGCTGACCACCGCTCCTTACATAGTGGCTGTCTCCCACTGCACTTAACTAATTATTGATTATCTAATATTACTCTTATCTTATCTGCTTAGGTCAATATTTAAGCAAGAATTTACTGGAACTATACATTTGTCCAGAAATGTTTCGTTACAAGGTAAAGACCTAGTTTTAAAAAGAAAATTAACTTGTTTCAATTTTTCGTTTCAAAATGGCGCCCATTTATAGATTTTAAATGAGAATAACTCAAAAACAGTAAATATTTAGAAAAAAGTCAAGAGTAAATTTTGGTAGCCCATTTCCAATGAAATGGTATAACTGCAAAATCTATCGAACAAAGGGTAACTGAAAAGCAGCGTCCATTAGTTTGATGAGTTACATCCATTGCAACAATGGATAGGCAATAATTATTTTGCAAGACCAATTAATTGAGTTGGACACTGTTTTACTGCTACTATTTGTTCGGTGGTTTTGACAGTTACACTATTGGATAGGAAATGAGATGGGCTACAAAAATTTACTGTGACGTTATTTATAAAAAATTTCAGTTTTTGAGTTCTTTCATGTTTAAATAGCCGTTTTTTTTTTAAACAGATTATCAGAAAAAGTTGATTATTTCAGTTAACCCACTAACGGCCATACGACACCATGTTTCACGGCGCAAACGCAACAATCTAGACAATGGCGAAAAATTTGCATATATTTGCATAAACGATAATTTAACCCACTTAAAATTATCCAATCGTAATAAAACTGGCACCATTGGAAAGGAAATGAATTAAACTTCAATTTTTGTATTTACAACTTTTTCGTAAAACGTATATTTACATACGTAATCATCGTTTTAAAATATGCATATCGGGCTACAGCTATTTCCGCGCGCGAATCTGCATACAATTGTACTGTTAATTCCCACTGTTTAAACGTATTTCTCCGCCTACACTAATATTCCTTTGGCATTTATAACGATACCATGGGATTCGTCATGATTTCATCTTTCTGTTGGTGTCTTCCAATCAGATGTCACAGTACAATTACTGTTTCAGTGAAGAGATACTGTAAACCCTTGCGATTGGACAGTCTCTCAACCAATAAACAGGCTACTTTGTCAACAGATATTGTAAAGGCTACGCCTTATCTTTTGACAGATTTATTGACACCATTTTGTAGAGGAAAGTCTGTAGTTTCGAACGGTGCCAAGTAATCCAGATATAACCGGTTTTGTGATTGTCTAGACAGCAGTGGAAAGTGACGTTGTGGTGAGATCGCCTAGGGCGTTTGTTCCCACGCTATTCAAATGACGCGACCCACATGCACGTGTTGACTCGGGAGTTATTATTCGACTGATGTCTTTTTGTTATTCAGATAAATGTAACTCAAACACTTTTGTGAACTAAGGAAAGACAAGTACACCGTTCTTTTCTTTGATTTATCCTCTACACTTTCTTATAATAATATTTCATTTTTGGTCAAAGCGTATATTAGTAAATGACGTTACAATCTAGGCCTAGGTAGGTACCAGTTGTGTACTTGAAACATAAAAACTGTTTTTTTCAAAATAAAAAATTTGAAATTGATAAATGTTTTTATACAGTTCTATTTAGAACTAAATTACGAAACTTTTTTACGCTTACTGTTTACTATTTACTCCATGTTTACTATTTTTTATGTAGGTCTAAAGTTGAACTTTTTCCTTTCGTTACTGAACATTTTTTGTTTCTTGAGCTAATAACTTTTACAATTTCAAAATAAACTAATTTTTAGTGGCATATTTGAATTCTTTGAAGTTTCTTCTACAAAAAAGCTATTGAACACATTTGGATTGGGGTTCATTTACTATTTTTGGCGAATTTTTAAAAATATGCTTGCAAAACGCTAAAAACGGGCTGGCCAATTTTAGCTTTAACCGTGGCCGTACGTGGGTTAAACTAGGTCTTTACATTGATGAGTAACTTGCGAAATTTCAACTCAATCAGTTGAGCCGTTCGAGAAATAAAGTATTTAGTAAAAAACCAAAATGGACAATAGCTGGTAAATGAAGCGTTACCAGACATATGTAACAGGAAGGTTTTTCTTTATTCCGACCCATAGGACATATTTGTAAGTTGTCACTTTAAAAGGTGTTTTAACAATTTTACTGGTTGTTTTTAATCCTATACAAGCAAGTGTACGTACATATGTACGTCCGTGAGTAACAACATAATATATCATCCGATTTCACCCACCATCTGTAATACTTAAACTTAGCGTAGAGTATACTTTGGGGTTAATATATGTCTTATGAAGTTAATTTTATTAAATATGATTTATAGAACTAATGTAGGCTTTAATATGTTATAAGATTTGCTTTGAAGTTATAAAATGAATATAATTACAACCTTTTATCATCAATATATTCATTTATACAAATTTAAAGAAGAGATACCCAATCTTTTTACTTCGGAAACATTCGTACATCTTTGTATTGAATATAAATTGTAGGAGTTAAATAAAGCTTGCTCTCTGCTAGACATGTTCCGTGGTTGCTGGAAATACGTTTCGATTGAAAAATTAAACAGTTGATATTAAAACCATATATAGCATTTTTTAGAGAAATATAATATATATTTTATATACCTAATAGTACATTTTAGCTAATCGTTTTTTCTAACTCGAATATTTGTTGTTCACATCAAGTTACGGAGCTTTTTTTAAAGTTGATCATTAACTTTATAATTTACTGAACAACAGTAGTACAAAACAAATCTATGATGGGCAAGGACAAAGTTTACTAAGATATTCGGTGATCAACTCTAGGGATATCAAATCTCCGTAACAGCTCTCATGAACTTTATACGTATTTATTTTTCTGTTCTTCCTGTCACATTTATATTTTGTTAGTTTGTTCGTACCAGAGTTCTGATGTAGTACGGTAATATGCACGTTTACCCTAAACATTTAAATGTACTAGTATGAACTGTACTTTCTTTGTTGGGATAAACTTGCATATCTAATTCTAAAGACGGTTACTATAACGTCAGAACAATACTATATTAACGTGTTATTTTACAGGTCGACGGTTTTGTCAATATTTCAACAATGCCGTAGTGTGACCAACCGTTGTTTTTACACTGACAATCCACCAGAACTAGACAAATGATTTAGACCTAAGCTATTTTCAGAAATATAATACTAATTAAAACAAAAGTTTTATAAATATTATACAATATTATCAAATAGTAACGATGGATAAGAATAATATGACAATTTTTTATAATAATAGTAGTATCTACTTGAATTATACCCCGCGCACGATAACTTTTCACTTGGGACTTGCACAGTTTGGCAACGCTGCGGGTCGGCTCGCTACCCCATCCCACTTATCAAATGTATCCGGTTGGACTATGACTCACAACTAGGCTCCTAGTAAAATTACACTTTTTCTTCAAAACTTAATGAAAAGTTCATTATGACTATGCATCTTAAAGATAATTTTCTAACAAGAAATAATATATAAAAATGTTTGTAATCAGACAACTAATAGTATTGGAAAAAGGGTAAACTAAATATATTGTGATCGTTTTGCGGAAAAATCAACATTTAAATATAAAACAAATACTATCAACAAAATAATAAATTCAAAATAATATAAACTTTCAAAAATGTCGTTTTTAACCTGCTGACATTAAATATCTTATTGTAAAAAGTACAATACAAAGTACTTTTTTTATACAAAATGGCGGATTACGGCTAAACTAAGCCAAAATCGAAAAATGTTTTACTACATATTCGACTTACTTTTGCATGTAAAATCTGAATCTGCATAGCCCGCTACAAAATTAACTAAAACCTTTGTTAAATTTTTTTTTAAAATATGATTTTAGGCTAATTTTGTTTGTTGTAGACAATTACCAAGAAATTATGTTTTTGTCGATAACTCGGTTATCCTTTGACCTACTGAAACTACAAAAAAAAAAACTACTTTCTGTTGTTAAAAAATAAAAATATTTTGTCTCTTGTAATTTTTTTGTAAAGTTAACGGTTTTTAAGATATTCCACGTTAAAAATTTGTAACGGCCGCCATTTTGAAAATTATAAAAATAAATTCTTTGTGTTTGGTATACTTGTTAATTGTAACATATAAAATGCTTATTCTAAATTTGAACTTTATATCTTATCTATTTCCAGAGTTACAGTGAACTTTTGTAAAAAACAAAATGGCGAATTACGGCTAAACTAAGCCGAAATCGAAAAAATGTTATACTACATTTTCGACTTATTTTTGCATGTAGAATCTGAATCTGCATAGCCCGCTACGCTTTACTGAATCACCCTGTACATCTATAAACAATACTTATAATTGTCCAATTTTAATACATTTTAGATATTTACTATCAGCAAAGTATGACCAAACATGTTATGATAAGAAATATTGAAAAATGTGTCAGAAGAAAAAATTATAATTTGCAATTTTGAAAGAGCCTTCTCAGGAAGTGCACCTGTGAGTCAGCGCGATAAGACACATCCGCTCGTCTCAACAGTGCGACGTTGCCGATACTATTTTCACAGTAAACTCCAAAAATCCCAAGTGCAAAGTTATAGCGCGTGTAGTATAAACATGGGAACCGCTTGTGAAAATCATAAAACAGTAATTCAGTTGACTCTTAAATTTTATGTATAATTTTTATGTTTCTTCTTATCTTTTATTTGTACGTTTCCCGGAGACTTTTAAATAGTATGCGAATTAATGGTATATTTGTATTAGTGGCCCACAAACAGTATATTATGATTTTGTTTCGATTAAACTCACAACTAAAAATTTTACCATTTCGTCAGCTGTTTTTTCCAAGATGGGTTAAAATTGTTTGTAATCAACTTCCAAATACTTTACAAAATTATATTTCATTCAAATAAATAGTAAAAGTATAATACACTTTCTTTAGGGAGAGATGGAATATGATTTTTTTTTAATTTTTTATTTTTATTTAATAAACCTATTTGATTATTAATTTCTTCATTATAATACAAAAAAATTATAATATTAATAACTTCTAAATCATTTGATACATTAATATGAAATGAAAAGCAATTAAAATATAATATTTTTATGTTTAGTTTGATATATAATAAATATATATCAATACAAAATTTTAACAAATAATAGGCCTACAGTTTTATAAAATTATATCTAAATAATCCTTATGATTGTACAAATTTACCGAGTTAAAAATTCCCTCAGCATAAGTTTGTTGTTTTTAAATTCTGATTTCTGTACCTAATTAATCTGCTCATGATTTTTCACGGGAGGCTTACTCGTGTATAAATAAAGTTTTGTTATAATTGGAGACTTTTTTTTATCCGAGGTCTTGTTAGGGTTCACTTTTGTACTCCTATAACTTGCAGCAAGATGGAAATTGCGGTTCGTCCATACTCCTCAACCGGTTAGTGAATGAATTGATAAATGATAAGAATATTAGGAGTAAGATCTTCCCAATGTTTTAGTACTAAATTAACGTATATTTATTCTTTTGAAGTATTAAAGTATAGTTTTTGTTTCCAGCGGAACTCTGAGCAGCTCACGAGCTATGAGTATGTCGGCCCCGAGTGCTATTAACATGGAGAACATCAAAATTGAAAATGACTTAAATTTAGGGTAAGTTTCATCATCTGGACAGTTGTTTCTGTTTGCTAAACTAACCGCTGCGATCAGCTTCACCAGTGCTCGGCATAATATCATTGTCTCTTTAAATTAATCATTCAATATACTTTACTCTCTTTAGACCGTCATTTAATCTGAGGCATTACTTGAATGAAAACTGTAATGTTGTAATTCTGTAACCCTCCTTGCAAAGCATGCTTTTATTTAATAATGCTAAAACTCAATTATTTTAGTTTTATTTTTAAAATCTTGGGGCGTGTTCGTTAGGCCAAGGGTACTCATATGGTTAATTCAAGCACATAAAAGGAAAATAAGAGAAACTGTTTGAACAAAACCTTTTAAATATTTATTAATAAACACATTTAAATAAAGAAAGTTTATACATACAAATTTTAAACATAATATTTTAAATGATGTAATAGTTGCAACCACCATGAGAGAGAATGAATAGAAATTTATGTTATTTAAATGCAGTTGGTAGATATCTTCAATTTGCATAATAAAGAAATTATAATAAACAAACTTTCCCCAGATACTTTCATTTTCACTCTCTTTGTGGTTTATTCAAAGTTAATTTCGGCTTTCCTTGTTGGAGAGTATAAATTTGACCACGTGGTTCAGCTGGATCCGATGATATCAGCTTTAATATTTAAAATTATTTAACTCTTCTTTGAGACACTCGATTCTAGTGTTGATTGGTTATTGTTTGATATAACATTTCATTTGTCACTTTTAAGGTTCAACACCCTATATGGTGAACTATTTCACTCGATATGCATGGCTCGAAGAAGGAATACTCTGATCTCAGAACTTTTCATGTGCGATATATCTTGAGCAATGGAAAGAGACAGTTGCAAGTTTTCGGTGCTCTGTTCCAAAGTTTGAACAGACCTGCTTTATATCCAAATTCATCGATATTAAACTTTAGCAGTAAATACTAGCAAGTATTTTAAAGAAAAAAAAATTAATCACAACAATCACTAAAATAAGCTAGATTTCGACAGATAAAGCCTGCGATTCCATGAGGTAAATTTGCTTCGCAACATACAATCGATGCACTGCCTAACTAGTTTACCTCGTGGCTTGTAGGAAATTCTTTATGCTTTGAAATTTTAGCTTATTTTAGTTAAGTGATCGATTTTTCTTTTGACTTGACACAGATACCAAACCTGTCATAAACGCTTGATAGACAAATTTATTAAAATAAGTCTTAAAATGCATCATAATATAAGGTTTTAACAAAACTTTTGCACTTTTTCAATTTCTGCTTGCTTAGGCTCATTTTGAAAAAGCATGATGAATTCAATTCATTTTCAATTTATGTATTTAGCTGTTAACAGAATTACAATTGTATAGCCATTGTCAAAGTATTAAAAAAACTTGCATGATAATTTGAATAATACAAACAACTTTCCTCAGACAAATTTCTTCAGTCAAATATAAAACATATGACAAAGCACCATACATCCTATTACACAAAATTACTCAACAAACACTCATAGCACTAACAACTGGTGAATCATAATAGATAACTTATGTTAACAATAACTTATATAGATACAACAAAACAAGTATGCCAGTCAGCTATACACAAAATGTCAGAGAGCACAATAACAATAGTTAAAGAAACAAAACAATCAATAAATAGAATCCACAATACAATAAAATACATTGGTAATATCCCAACAATTCAAAGCAACAAAGCCATAAAACAACCAATAAGGATCCGTCACAGCTTTCCCAGACTCATTCCTCTATTGCATAAACTCACCCACGGAGTAATTGTTTTTTATTTTCTTAATAAATTCTGGGAGCCTGTTGAATAAAGCTATTCCAGCTTGAGCAGGTTGTTTTTTTATGAAGATTTATGAATTATAACCACCTAACACGTAAGGCAATGTTTAAAATGTTTATAAAAATCTGATAAGTAATATTTGAGTTAATCGTCTTCTTCTTTATATCTTCTCAGGTGTTTTAAGTTTTTTACATTGTGGAGACACCTGGATTGACAACTAGTTTTATTTGTACAGGGACAAGTTGGATGACGATGGCTTAAACTCTCACTGTGAAGCTTGGCAATCGCTGAGTTGTTTGACAGATAGCACGGAACAGAGTGCTCCCGTCAACTTTGACATGTCAAACAGGGTAAGTACAGCCTTGTTAAGCATTGTGTTTACGCCTCTAGTTGGATGACGATGGATTAACCCTTTGAGGTCTCATTAAATATGACCCTGATGCTCCCCAGGATGTAATTAGTTTTGGACTTTTCAGCAGTAAAATTGTAGATCACAATATAATAAACATTAAACCTTTTCTATTTCTTATGATTCAATAAACTTTTTTCTTACTTGTATGTATCTAAAAAGCTTCAAAAAAACTACTTGCCCTATAAGTATTGATTTTAAGTACTTGATAATAAGTATTGATATAATTGTGTTACATTTTTCTAAAAAAAGTATTATAAAAGAAAATCTGAAATTCATAAGCTTATACTTAGATATAAAAACATTATATGACAATAAAACTGTTTACACAATCAAAATATGAAATACAAAAGTCTAGTCCTTCTTTTAATATAAGTTAGGCTACTTGAAATTTTTGCGAGTGTGATATTTCTCGAAGAACTTGAAACAGGACTAGGCCTAGAGGCATCACCAATATCGTCTTCAATATCACTTTCAAAGTCACTAATAAGTGTCAGTCTCATTAGCCTATTGTTTTCAATAACTGTTCCAACTCTTCCAACACTCACTTTACTAACATTTATAACCGATTCTTCATATAATAATTCATTTTCAATAGCTTTTTCTTAAAGAACATCAAGAATACAACATGTTTACAACTAGACAACAAGACTACAACAGCTGATAAAACTAATTTTTGTTGTTTTCCACAGCCTTATACACTTAAGAACCATGAATATGTTTGTCTGGAATAGCATCAAAAGTGTCATAAAGTCGAAAATTACAAACATAGAGTAATGATTAAAAATTCCAAAGCTTCTAAAATTGGAAAGAAATTGATCTATGTTGCTGTCGAGTGTAACTCGACATGCGAGCGTTCAGCGGAAAAGGGGCGTGTCGAAGTATACTCGACTTGCGACCGCAAAGGGTTAAACTCTCACTGTGAGGCTTGGCAGTCACTGAGTTGTTTGACAGATAACACGGGAACAGAGTGCTCCCGTCAAATTCGACATGTCAAACAGGTACAACAGTTAAAATGTTAGTGAACCACATCTCTAGAATTCCCCCAGTCTGAGAAAGTTTCTGCTTTCTGGGCCCTACTAAGTGGAGGAGTTTCACAGCCATAGTTGGCAGGATAATTGAGGCACAGATAGATATCATATTATATCGGTGTGTTTCAAAACTAATATATGGGCTTTAAGGCTTGGTAGTATTTATTATATTCAACTTACAATTAATTATAGATAATGAAAGAGCAACTCAAACAGTTTTTCCTGCAAGTTTCAATGTGAGCATCATTCGTACCAAAGCTTGTTCAGTGTGCCTGGATTAATTGTTGCAACAACTGTTTCAATCTCACTTCTTAAGGTCAGCTAGTAGCGGAGGCACATATGATCCTTCATGAACCCTCAAAGGTCAAAATACATGGCATCAGATCAAGTTAACGTGGAGGTACTGCGAAACAAGCTCTTGTCATCTGGTCCCTTGCGGTTAGTAAAGCAGTCGGCTACAAAGTCGTTTAACCAATGCGTATTGAGCTAAACCTGTAAGACGGCACACCAACTTGCTGTTATATAAAGTTTGGTGGTTCAGCTTCTTCCAATTGAGGAAAGAGCTATAGTTGTAGGGCATCAAGATAAGGAATGCCAGTTACAGTGGCTTCAGCCCCATAAAAAAAAGACTCATAAAATTTCCACTGAGATATGGTAGAAAAAACATTCGATTTAGGGGAGTGTCGTTGTAACTGTAACATATCGTGGGGATTTGCTCACTCCCAGATGCGCACATTATGAATGTTCAAATGTTCACTTAGGTAAAATGTTGATTCATCACTGAAGACGACAAAATCCAGAATATATTTATCGTAATGCAACAACAAATCGTTTGCATGTAAACTGTCGTCTATAGGCTTTAGAGCTAGCTTGTAACAACTGCAAACGATAAGGACGTTGTAAGTGTCTCCTTAAAACTCTCCGCACAGACGTCACTTTATTTTCTAATTTACAACTAGCTTCCTAACTGATTTCTTGGGGCTGTGCATGAAAGACTCTCTCACTCGTTCAACACGTTCTTCAGTCACTCTAGGTCGTCCCGTACTATTCCCTTTGCAAAGACAGCCAGTGCCTTCAAACTGATGATACCATCTACGTACGTTATTATCACTTGAAGGATTGTATTTGAATTTAATACGGAATGGACGTTGTATTAACAGTGGTAACTACTGTAGTGATTCAGTCCTTGCAAACTGCAGAACACAAAAAGCTTTCTGTTCACTAGTCGCCATCTTTGCTACTAGCGCTTTCTAACGGAAGACAGAGGAAACAGGAGTTGCTCTTTCATTTGATGTATTATTTATAATTGTAAGTTAAATGTAAGAAATACTACAAAGCCTTAAAACCCTCGGTATTCATTTTAAACCCCCCCCCCCCCCCATAATATTGCAACCTAATGTTGTGTTAAATTGTGTTGCAATGTCATCTGCCTTAGTTATTCTTGTGTGTTTGTTTCACTTATACAGTATAGTAGTTATGTCCAGTGTTTATGACAAGACGTAATAGGTGTTTGTTTTCTTTATTTCTTTTACTTGTTTTTTTTTCAAATTTATTATTAACTAGCAGGTACCCATGGCTTCGCACACGGTCCAAAGATCCGTCGCATAGTGAGTTTTAGTCCAAATCTATCATTGTTTTAGGGGTTGTTATTACATTTTCACCCTTAGCAGCACGCTATAAAATTAAAATATGATTTTCATGGTATGTATGTATTGTAAGAAATAAATGTACCAATTTCCAGCTCTCTAGCTTAATGGGAAGTATAATAATTCATTTGTATTGTTTTAGGGGTTGTTACATTTTCACCCCTTAGCAGTGCACTAAAAAATATGGTTTACTTTTTATATATATCTTTTAAGAAATAAATGTACAAATTTCCAGCTCTCTAGTCTTAATGGAAGTATAATAATAAATATTTATTGTTTTAGGGGTTGTTTCAACCCATAAATCTAAATTAATTAATTCTAGCCTATGTCTCATTCCTGGTCACGATCTATATGTGTGCCAAATTTCATTCAAATCCATCCAGTAGTTTTTATGTGATTGAGTAACACACACACAGACAGATACCATTAGATGTTTGTATAATAGTATAGATTGTAATTGTTATAACTTATGCATTTATTATATTGTCATCTGATTAATAAATAAATAAAATTCCACTTTGATAAAAACCAAAACAACAAAAATTCTAATTTTATTTGATAGATAAGTGATGTTGAAGTATTTTTTTATTCCAATAAATAAAGCGGACTGTTTGATTGTAGGCAAAACTTCCTCGAGGTATAGACAAGATCCGGCCACACTTGGAGCTTGTAGACAATGTACCTCTTCTGGTGTCTCTTTTCACTGATTGTACTCCAAGCACTACCAAGGAAATGATCAGCATCATGCAAGACTACGGGGAAGTGGTCTGTGTTATAGGCTCTTGTGCTAATGCCGATAATATTGGGATCTTTCTACGTGCCAACGCTTGGTAAGCATATGTACAATAACAATAGGTTTAATAACAGTTATAGTTATTTGCTGAAAGGCGGAATTTGAATACTTGTTTGTGACTGGCTAAATGAATGGATTTAAGTATATTGGAATCTGGAAAAAACATTAGGGTTTGCAAATGCCTGTGGTGCCTTCTTTTGCACAATTGTCAGTAATATAATTTCATTTGCCTAAATTTTAGGTAGAAAGTTTACTTATATATAAGTAGGAATAATTTAGATTTGTTCTGTACATAGAGTGAAAAAATATGAATTGTTAAAAACACACCGTTCTGAAAATTCATAGATGACAACATTCTGACGTCATCCTATGCCATCCATAGTCTAAACCAGAGCTGTCCAACATGAGGCCCACGGGAAAATTATTGCGGCTCCCGAGCCCATCTAGAAAAATTATTATTTGCATGTTTTTAAAACTGGCATTTTTTAATGGTTTTATTATCTGTCTTTGGATGTTCTATTTTTAGACTAGGCTTCTACGAATTTTAGTAAAATTGACAGCTGTTCTTTGTTTATAACTTTTAAATGAAATGAGGGCTATTTTCCACGCTGTGAATTTTCTACATGGGTTATTCTTATACTACATTGTTTTTTTTTTAAATTTAACATCAGTTCTTTTGTGATGTACTGGTTATGAATATGGTTTTTATATGTTGTAGGCTCTTCACTACTTTTGACATGGTAATTTTTGTTATGTAAAGCTAATATGTTACAGCCTGGCAGTTTCACCCTTGTATCCTCAAGTCTGCCAGAAGGTTTCTGTCTATAAACAAACTACACCTGATCAAGGTCCTTCCCCAGTACAACTGTCTCAACAACTCAACTCTCTTCCTTGTTCTATCAGCTTTGCCAGAGAGGATTCTGTCTCCATATTTCATCTAGTCATGGAGGTACATTATACTTTAAGTACTACTTAAACAAGTTACTGTATCATTGTTAAAGTTTCTACCTCTCATTCTTGTCAGCATACTAATCACATAAAACAGCATTCTTGTCTTTAAAACTGTATCATAACTTGCGTATGCTATTTACTGTTTATTTTAAACAGCTCCTCGTTTGGAGTGCCAATTAAAACAATATAATAAAACTTTACTAGTATGAATAACTACCTCTAGAACTCATAGGTGTCATTCCCAGAATTAACTATAGAACATGATAATATTATAACTTAAGTCACCAATCTGTATCCATAAAATGTTATTCTTTGATAAATGAATTATTTTTTATTTCATAAAAAGATATTTTTCACTTTTATCTCCTGTAGCTTGTAGGTGATATTTTTCACTTTCATCTACACTCTAAATTAGAAAGAAAAATCAAATGTATAAAATGTTCATGGTTTTATTATGAAAAAAATCTGTCCTCACATACTAGGTCTGTCTAAAAAGTTCGGAGAATGGTATAATAAAAACATAAAAACAGAATATTAGAAATACCTTTATTGGCCTTCAAAATACTTTCCGTAAGACACAACGCACTTCTGACAACGTTCGTCAAAACTGTTGGATAAGTATTCAAGTAGAATCGTGTTCAGAATTTCCGTCACTTGGTTCTGAATCTCTTCGTCCCTTTAAGGCCTTCTTAAGAAGTGGGAACAAAAAAAATCAGCAGGCGCCAGATCTGGAGAGTACGGTGGGTGTTGCAAAACTGTCACGCCGCGCTGAGTCAAAAATATGCGTACAATGATGCTGGTATGCAAGGAATTAAGTGACAAAACTACAAATTTGTCACACTTGAAAAATGAAGTTTTTGCTGGTAACATTATGTTAATTCCTCTGTATCATGGTTTTAAAAAAATTAACAAAAACCACATGTGTTGATTTTAAAAAGTTATTTGTTTGTCTAAACAATGTTTTGTTAGTGTAAAGGGCGTTTTCATTGGTTGAAAATGTTTCCACACAAAAATATCTTCCACTCAGATAGGGAGTTTTTACAACTTTATACCTAAGTAACTTTTAAACAGTTAGTTGTGTCAAAAAAACACCAAGAATAAAAAAGTCTTAAAATAACTTGTAAAATCCAAAATCATCATAAAATACACGGTGTTTCATAAGAAATTTGAAAGTTGACCGCCTTATTGGAGCAAATATTGCAACTGCTTGTTTTTTAATTTGTCAAGAAACAAGGAAAGGTTCCCCATTTAAAAGTTTTCTGTCAGATTTATAGTTTACAAAATACCAATGGTGGCCCGTTTAAAAAAGACACACTGTATACAACATAAAACAAATTATTTCATCAAAAACTAATATCACGTACCGTAGCATTAATGAACAGTCAGCGCAAAGCGTTTGGATTTCTTCTTTGCTGGTGTACAAACTAACTATAACCCAACTTTTGATTATTTTACCATAGACTAAAGCGTCTATAATCTAAGTGTAACATTCATCAAGATATAGTTAGCAGAGGCCGAGCAAATCAAGAGCTCATTAATGCATCGTAATTTACAACTCCTATCAGTTCTAGGGTTAAATGACACAAACATAAAGTCACAACTAATCAAGTTAATATATTTATTAGTTAAAATGTACCGTGATACAAATTGTATTTCATAAATAGATTCAAATTAATTTTCAATGATAATTTTACAAAAATGTCTGAACTTAAACAATTTATATAATTTTTATTGTTAGTAATGCCATTACAAATTATTGCATTCAATTTATATCTCAAAGAAAGGGCTCTCGAGCTGTCACTGATAAGACAATTATATACGCACTTTTAATTTCAGTTAGTTTTCAATGAAATATAATTGAAAATATTAAATTTAATAATTTAATAGTTTGTTATTGTTCTATTGAGTTATACCTTTAATTTTCTGAAAAGTTCCTCCTCTCAAAGTTCCATGTTTTGTTTTTAAAGTTCTAAAATATATATATCATGATAAATGGATTCTCTGTCCATAAAAATATAGTGTTCTTATTAGTTAGATACTTTTTATGTCATTGGTAAAAGTTTCATAAAAGTGGATAAAACATTATGTATGTAAGTCCTACCTTGTTACAGTCAAGACACTTGATGCTGTCATTATGGAACTGTGTACAGTATTGGACATGTTGTGTGGTTACGCAGAGTTCTGTACAGCTGGTTGCATCTCTCTTCATGCTACCACCTCTCTTTACTATAGGTAAGATTTTTTATCAGGTGTGATTAAAGAATAATAACTTCATGTTTTGGTTTTAACGTATGCAATCTCGCAGATAAAAAATAAAATTAACATTTTCAATTTCTGTAATTTACAGAGGAAGGCAGAGTTTTAATTTACTACGCATTTTTCCTTTCAACATGTTTTTTTTATTTTTTTGAAGATCCAGAAGTCGCAAGGTAAAGCGGATGTGGATAGATAAGAACACTTCTTCCTGCGAAAAACTCATAAATCAAAAGCGACTTGTGGTATTGGTGTGATGAAGAAGGAATCCATTGGCCCATTTTTCTAGTCCACGTTTCGCAAATGTTCCAGTAAAATTCGGAGTTTACAGTTGTTCCCCTTGGAACGAAATCTGATCGCACTGTGCCCTCTCTATCGAAAAAAAAAACAATGAGTATGACCTTGATTAATGTTCCACTTTAACTGATGTGGCTATTTAGAGCGAGGGAGTTACTGGTTTCCCATTGAGAACTCTGAATTTTCGAGTCAAAGCCTTATACTCATCTTTCATCTCCAGTTAGTCCGGATCTGCATGAAGATGGTCCTTCAATTCCGTGCAAACTGAGACGATTTTCCTTCTGTTAATCAGTCAAAAGTCTGCGAACAAATTTTGCACTCACTCGTCTCATTTGCAAATTATCAGGGCTGTGCGAATAGTTCGAAAATTGAATCGAATCCGAATCCATCTCGAGATTCGATTCGGATTCGATAGTCGAATCCGCCATGCAAAAATATTCGGATTCGTATTCGAAAACGAATGCGCTAATCCAGATTCGGTTCGAAAAATCGAGTAGTGACAGAAAAGATTCGATAATTTTTCAAGTACGAAATGTCTAGAATTTGTGGGAAAATAATTTTTAAAACATAACCAAGTCGATTACATTCTCGAACGTAGTCTGCTGATAGATTTTCAAGTAGCGGCTTTCGGCTTTGATATTCGATATTCATTTCTAATGTGAACTGTCCAATCCGCGTTCCACCATCTTTCTCAGTTACAAACCAACTGCGTAAAGAGTAATGCGTTACATTGTGGAAATAGTCTGCAACGTTCCACGGCATCTTGGTAATAGGTTGAAATAACGTATTCAATTGGTAACGTATTAATGCGTGGCGGGAAAGTTACACTGCCAAGTGTTATTTGATGTAACGTTGTAGACAAAATTACTGAAACTATTAATTATTTGATAATCTGTAGTTGCGTTGCGGGCAAGTTATACTAGCTGACAGTCTTAGCAAAGTATTTATTTAATGTTAAGTTGTTGTTGTAAGGGTATTATTTTTGAAGAGGAATTATTTTGTAAAGCAAGACTTGAAATTAACACCTATCTGGAACGTTCCTCAGTCCCTTTCACTCCACTGCGTTTATCGCTTGACGTTACAAAAATAATAGGGTGTCCTACGTAATGTATTAACGTGGTAAAAGTCTGCAACGCATTATTATAGTATTTTTCTGCTGTTACGTTAAATAACGCCCACCAGCTCTAATTGCGTAAACTGAGTTGAAATTATTAAAACAAACATTTTGAAACTGAATCCTGATAAATTAAAGGAAAGTAATTGTTTTGATTTATATTATTATGGATTTCTGTTTTCTGATACTATTTAAATAAGTTAATCAATTGTTAAAATGTTTAGTTTACCAAAGGAAGCCGGTTAACCTAATTTGCCGGTTTACTTAATAACAATTGTATTTTAAGTTAATCATAATATAGTAAAAAGATCGAGATTTGCCTTTTTGTTTTCTTTATGGTTTTGTTACTTGATAAATTTGATAACATACATTTTTTTCTGAAATTGGAAGTTGGTACTAGTAGGCTAGTTGAAAATGAAGCCTAGGGATTTTGTCTTCAATGCCAAAGTGTTTGTTAGACATAACCTATTGATTAGAGATATTATAATTTGTTCGAGAGGTTAGCCCTAAGTAATAACAGAGTAGGTACTGTAAATTTTTCCAAATATCTTATGTCCTACTAGTACACATTTAATGGGGTAGGTTTGTTATGCTCCTTGCGAGTTTGGTATAGCCTAACTTCAGAATGCTTTAACAGCCTACCAATAAAAATAGTCCTTTATATTACATTTAATGTTCATGGTTAATAATTGGCGTAACTTTAGGCCTACTATTCAACTCTAGCCTAATACTTTTGCAGACAACGACGTTGTTTTACATTCTACTGTAAAATGTTGAATACAGATAAACATAGCCTACTGTGACTAAATAGGTTAGGTTAGAACCTTTTAGGTAGGCTATATTTTTTATTATTATTTTTGCATTTCTTTTGACATAGGTTAGCCTAGAGTCGAATAGTAAAGTTGTGCCTTAATAATTTACTTGAGTTAAACATGATTAAGGGCCATTTTTGCAAATCCCTAAGTTATCTTAAATATATTGATTTCCACATGTGGCGCAAATGTAATGCCTGTTTACCAAGTATCCCAGCTAACTTACTGTAACCTTACTTAAGTATCAAAAGTGTAACTAGGCCTTGGCCAGCTAGAGTACAATAAGTATCCTATGAAAATACCGATTAGCGGAACTATTGATACTTCGAGCTGTGGAGTTAAGCTTATATTATTATAGCCTACCACCACATTGAGATGTATCAATAGTAGGCCTACCTATTCAATACTTTTACCAGACGCTTATTGTACTGCACCCCTTAGGCTACCTTTTTGATATCTCATTGAAGTTTTATTGTTAGCCTACTTGACATAGCCTTACATGAAACTTACACTCTTTCTAAAATTTGAAATTATTCCTGGACATAGTCTAGGAATTTTATTTCGACTTTAAGAAAAACGTTTTTTGTTTTTACAGAGAAAAATAATTTGTGCTTATAAACTTACAATACCACGAAACTTTCCTTTGCAATTCTTAAGTAGTCCCAATAAAATGATGTGTGCAGTGTGACATATACTTACTACTTACTTAATGGTAGTTAGAAGTGAAAGCCAGTATGGGTAAACACACAGGTAGTTGGTGAATACATATTAATAACATAAACACTGAAATAAAAATAAATAAGTGTTGGTGGACTAGACTAACGGACATATTTTAATGTAGTCACCAACCATACTTAAACTTGCAATAATGGTTTTAAGCAAATGTTTTGAATGTGAAAAAAGTTGTTAACGGCTTTGAAAAGTATCTTGCACCATGTTAGGCTGCTGTGAATTAAATGTTTCATTGCAACCTATAAGTGTTGCAGTATGATTTTTTAATTTTTGTAATTACCGAATCTAATTAGCCTATTCAATTTTTATTAACTAAATTGTGATACCAGTTAGTAGTTGTGTTCAAATTCCTAATAAAAAGAAGTTGGACTTGGGTTAAATTTTAGTTTATAATATAATTAAATTTAAAAATAAACTGCAACATTCCCATAAATAAGAATTTTTATAAATATCTTTCTAATTTAATATTCGATATCAATTCGATTAACTTTGAAGGATTTGATGTAGATTTGAGATTCGATTCGGATTCGTAGACTTGAGATTCGATTCGGATTCGTAATTAGCCTAAAAATATTATTCGGATTCGATTCGGATTCGTAATTAGCCTAAAAATATTATTCGGATTCGATTCGGATTCGAAATTACTGAAAAAATATTATTCGGATCCGGATTCGATCTAAAATTTGTGGATTCGCACAGCCCTGCAAATTATCAGTTAAAATGTTTTGCACAGACCCGTACGAGATGTTAAGTTCTTCAGTAAGCTCTCGAATAGTCATTCGCCTGTTTGAACCAACAATGTTTTTAACGATTGATGATTGAATCTCGTTGGCTGTGGTGAATAAGTTGCAGAGAAGTGTATACAATCAGAAGGGGGCTAGGTCACTACTCGAAGGCGTTGGCTGTTTTTAGTTTTATGTACGAAGGTTGGATCTTTTTAATCATACTTTGTATGTTGAGCATAATATTATAAAGAGGTAAAACATTTTTAACTATTTCATCATTCGTTCAACAAAAAAGTTGAAGTAAAATTTTCGCAGCACAGTAACTATTTGAATATTAATTTAACAGGTAAATTTTTTAAATAAAATTGGTGAGTAGTTCCAAGTTCTATAAAAATGATTTGATTTATTTTGGTCATAGATTCAACCATTTACGAGATATGAGCAAAAAAATATTTTCCAAGATGGCGGCACATATCTTGAGATCCCTACATCACTTGAACCATTTATAATCAACAATCAATGTAGGATGCTTGTGCATTTTATACCTTATTTTGTTGGGTTGAGTTAAACCATCTCAATAGATAATTATTCTTAAAAATCCCATCACACTAGAGATAATAGCTGCAGTATACATCTTTAATTGTACAACTGAAAGTAAATATTTGTGTTATAGGCCAAGTGCTGTGGATTTCCTGCGTTGTCATACCGTTACTTTCTCTGACGCTAGTTGCCAACCCCACTGATCCTACAGTAATGCACAAAGCTACGGACAAAAACCACTGCATCATGAGTGTTGAGGTTAGTACAGTCATCTAAAGTCATACTTCCAACCACTTCACAAATTTTACCAAAATAACTTTTATAGCAAAAATTCATCAATATTTCATAAGCTCAATATACTCATACAACTATCAACCAATAATAATATACAGTCCTAATGTAATGAAAGTAAAAGTTCCAAAAACTATATTTTGTTTAGGTAGTGTAATGAATTTTGCTCTTAACTAATTAATAATAATTATAATTAAAAATTTTTTAATTAATTTACCAACCTTCAAATGGTCCTGTTAATTTCCCCTCTACTGCTGCTGGGTCTAACTAGTTTCGAAACAACTCTGTCATTGTTGAAGACGAATATTTAAAACAATGAACACATTACACACAACACATAAAGTACAAACACGTAATATTCACCATTAGTTCAGTCAGTTCGCGTTCGAGACCACCCACAAGTACTTGTGTGGAAAACTATGTCCCATTTTAATCATTTAACGACCCTTTAATGGTGAATATTACGTGTTTGTACTTAATGTGTTGTGTAGTGTTTTGTGTAATGTGTTCATCGTTTTAAATATTCGTCTTCGACAATGACAGAGTTATGTCGAAACTAGTTGACCCAGCAGCAGTAGAGGGGAAATTAACAGGACCATTTGAAGGTTGGTAAATTAATTTAAAAAATTTTACAATAATGGTCCAGGAAGTAGGAATCACAATAATGAATAATTATAATTAATTATAATATTCAACTTTGCTAAACTCATTTTAGTACATAGCTTGTTGACATAGATATGTCATTCGCATTCCATGTTGGGAAAGTAACAAAAGTCTGCAACCTATTGCAATTAAACCTAGATTTTACGTTACCAAAATTTACGTTCTCCCTCAGTAAAAAATTTTTTTGGCGGTCCTGACATACGCCTTTGTTTTACGTGTTATTAATTCCCACAATTAGCAACAATTAATTTATATTTTACCCTCATTTTACACAACATCCATTCAGATGTTTTTGTTTTTCGCAGACTTTCACCGTTGTATTTTAAATTTAGTTTTATGCCGTATTTCTTCGAAACTAGCACACATTGCATTCGGTAGTTCATTATCTTTTGCCGATTTGCTGTTGTATATTAAATTGTGTTTTTCACCGGTATCTTTATATATAATAAGTGAAGCCGTTTTTTTGTAAACACAACTCCTCCCTTATTTCTGGACCAATTTTAATGTTTGAAGTTTCAAAAAATTCGTCTCATTTCGTAGTTTTGCAATAAGGTTTTAGATGTCAAAAATTCTTATCCTTAATGGCGTGAGCTAATCTCAAAGGTCGGGTTTTCCCCATAAGATTAACATGGAAAATATTTAAAAACCATTTCTATACAAAACAACTGTTTATAATAAGAAACAAACTAATCTAGCTGATTTCGTGGATGTAAATAACGATTATTACAGTATTCAGAAGGTTATAAAAACATTTTAATACAAAACAGCTGTTTATAATAAGAAACTAACTAATACTGCTGCTTTGTGGAAGTAAATATTGATTTTTATAAGGGAGGAAATGAATTATTTATTCAAATTATAAAATTTACGAACTAATTTATTTTGAACGTTTAACATTATTTACCTAGTTTTGAGGTTATTATTTATAACTTTTTTGTTAGGTTTTTGATTAAGTGTAGACCTGAGCCTTACTGGTTCTTTTAACCTTTATTATTACTGCTGTTATAAAATATAAGAAATAATTTGATTTGAACATTTAACATTATTTACTATCTTAGTTTTGATGTTATTATTAATCCTGCACTTATATTATAAATAAAACATAACATATGTTTTTAGAAGGTCGCACCGGGGGTTGGCGTGCGGAGCACGCAGAGGTCTCCCCTAGTTTCAAAGAATTAGCGCAATTTGTATTCGGGCAAAGTACATTTGTCGTTGTATTTTAACACTGGTAAAATTGTAGAAATTAAAACAATAAATGAAATAAATTATTGCAGTAGACACACTTAAAATGTAAATTAAAAATAGATTTACCAAGTTAATGTGAATAAAATAGTCTACAGAATTTTACATATTATTTCGTTTCCCCAAATTAGGTTGCAGTTTTCGTACTCTGGTGCTATGGGTCCAAGTTCTTAGTCACAGTGTTCATGACTCCTATAGTATACGCTATGTCTTTGGCGACATTCTGCACATCGTTGAACTCAACACACTGTACTATCCTCGACCCATCTCCTGCTCGCAAAGAGAGTTGGGGAGGTTGGGAAAAGCATCATTATGCTCTTTCCAGTGCTCAACAGATTGCTGCGTTCTTTCTAGTCGTACATTACGGTAAGTTAATACTGCAAATGTCTTTAATACACATTTAAGCTGGGTGTCCAAGAACTAACTGTTTTGGGAGGCAGAGGATGGCTGAGTCTAGCTGTTTTGGGGATGCTGAGTAGCAGCCCTTATTAAGAAGGGTTTGATTCCCTTGTCCCAAATCAAACATACATACATATTACTATTTACAACGCTTAAACAAAACATATATGTATAGTTGTATACACATTTGCACATATATAAAAACATTTCTTTCAAATACCTCTTTACATTAAGGGGGACAGGACAACATAAATTGAAAATATCATTAAAACTACCTATCAACTTACTGATATCCTGGTTTATGTTGTGATTTACTGTTACATTTTTTCTGTATTCATGTTATATTTTATCTCCAACATTTGTAGTTGTTCATTAGTTTTAAGTTCATGGTGCTTCCAATTCTTTTTTTTTTTTAACAGTCAGGGTTCCTTTGGTCAGGGGAAAATTGTTTCATATTATTGAGCTTAGGGATGATGTAAAAAGTGAACTGTCTTCCTTTGCTCCACTTGCAGCAACACAAGCTGTTGAAGCACTTTTTTTCAGGACGACATCTCTGTACATCAAAAGTGTAAATGTAAAAAGTACTTAACTATCTTACTTTCAAAAAGTACTAAAAATTGTCTGCTTTTAAAATACACTAAAAAAGTACCAAAAATTCCACTTATGTTCCTATTTTTTAAAGAATATTTTAAGCCTATTTTCTTCCAAGTTACCAAATTGGGGTGGTTCTAAAATTTAAGATTTTTAAATAAAATTTAATTTACAGAGATCATTTGTTCTGGAATATGCTTGGACAATTCTTGGATTTTTATATTTCCAGACCTTGAATGTACTTGAATTAAAAACAATAATCTACCTGTCCTGGAAAATGCTTTAATGGTTTAAGTTAAACGAATAAAACTCTATTTTTATTTCGCCAGTTTTGTTTCAATTATTACAAAAACAAAGTCCGAACATTTATTTCCATTAGAACTATGGGTTTGTTTGGTGCATCTAGTTCTGCCGTCAGTCACCTGGGTTATTCCTAAATAAGATGGTTAAGGTGGTATGTATATAATTCTTTTCATTTAGATGTTATTGAAAAACTCTTTAAAATTCGCCATATTGATTTTTTAATTTCTTAAAAAATAATTAAATTTTACAATAACAGTAGAACCCCTCTTGGACCCTGGCCGGTTACGAGTTTGGCCGGTTGATCCGAGGTTCCCGTAAAAAATAGATGTTTGTTCAAAAATAACTTATTATACATATTTCATAAAAAACCAAGCAAATAAGACGTTATTGCAGCTCATTTTATTGTATGTACTGTACATATATAAGCAAACAAACACCAACAAATTAAACATTTTAACTTTGAAAACTTAATTTACATATACTAATTTATATATGCAATAACTTTTGTTCTCACGAAATTCAGTAAAGGTTCCGACAAAGCTACTGACGAAGAAAGAGAAACAAAGGATGACACTTTGTTAATTGATTCTAAGAAAAAATACAGCTACCGGGGAAGCAAGATTTGATTCCCCTCTTGCTTCCGCGGCAACTGTATTTTTTCTTTGAATCAATTGTTAAAGCGGCATCTTTTGTTTCTTTTTTACGCCCCCTCCTCCCCTGTTCTCCTCCCACAACACTCAGCTGTTCCCCTGCCGTACACCTAACATTGCGTCACCCCGCTTTATTTTCTAGGAAATGTCCGTCAAACAATCAATGTGTGAGACTTCGGCCAGTTAATATATTTGACTCTGTTGTTCCTTGGGATAGGCCGGTTAATCCGGGGACTGGTTGATCCGAGGACTGGTTGATCCGAGGACCGGTTGATCCGAGGCCGGTTAAGAGGGGTTCTATTGTAGTTAAGTAACACAAACTCTGATTTTATAATAACATCACTAAAGCTTTCAAAGATTAAACTTTGCTGAAACTTTGATAACCAGACAGATAATCCAGCCTGGAACACTTGTAGGCGGAAAATTTAAATCTGTTTCTCCATGCTTATTTGTTTTAACAGCTGAATTTCTGCCTCCAGTTCTGCAGCATCGACATTGAATTGTTTTTCAAGAATTTCGAAGACTAATTTCCCACTTGTGACAATCATTAAGATTTAATCCCATCAGTTTCCCTGTGGCAGAAATAACGTTTTTTGTGTTTCTTGAGCAAATCGAGAATTTAGGTCTTCAACAAGGTGGTCCAAAACAGGATTGTAAGTGGACAGTTTCAATTCCTCTTTTTTTGGGGGGGGGGTGTGCGTACAAAGCAGAAGAAAGGCAAGTAGTGTCATTTAAGAGGACTGATACTTTCCTTTCCTGAACATTTTGGATTTGAAACTGAACGTCACTGGCTGGCTCAATCACAGTCAGACTGACTCCAGTCCAAGAATCCGGCCTATGACAAGGTACTTCTGCAGTCGCTGCACATAAGCCATGTGTCGAGAGCACCAAGCTAATGTCTGCTAACTAAGAGTAAGCCAACTAGATGTCTCTATAAAAACCTTTCAAGTGTGTCTTGCAACTCCTACCACACATTTTCAATCCATTAAATTAAGTTTTACATTTAAAAAGGTGTTTTTATTTATTTTTACGCAAAGTAGTCATCAGACTTCACTTTGTAATAATGCTTGGTACATGATGCCTTTGTAATCTATGGTTAAAAAAGACATTGTTCGATGGCCATTTTTATTAGAATACCAGAAAATTGAGAAACAATAAAAAATATTTGTTTTATGGGTGTAATTAAAAAAATGAAAGTTGAATTAATTTTATTTGATCAAAAGAATATTATTTTGGTTTGTTGCACAAGCAGTTGTACTTTGATACAGACAGGATTGAACAGAAAAGTTAGTCCTTCATGTTTACTTTGTAAAATGAACAATTTTAACTCTGAAAAATTAATAAGAAAGTCATTAGAAGCCTCCTGTTTAGTGACGGACTAAGTCAAAAGTAGGCAGAAATAGTTGGAACTTAGCCCCAGACCTTATCCGACGATCTCTCTTCCTCCACTTAGTGTTTATGATCCTGTCCTATACAGAGTGCCTTACTAAACATTCTTCTTTATCTAATATAAGTAAGCAGTTTTACCAGAAATATATTCTTTGTTAAATAATCTACTTACAATAGAGTGAGCGTGGGAGTTGGTGTGCGAAACACACCGGTGTCTTGCCTAGTGTGATATAATTGTGTGATTGTTGATGTTAACTGCATTCAATATTTTAGTACCATTTTGCAATGGTCTTGCTACAGGGTTGCGATCACCGCCATGCACATTACTTTTCAAATGTTTAGTTGGTGAAAAACATAAATGTTTCTAACATGTTTTCTCATGTTTAAGTCAAAAGAAGATTTTGCCGGTCTGTTGTCCGATTTTTTGAATCCACGTAATCTCAAACGTATTGAAATACAGCGGGTGCAAAATGGACGGTCGGATTTGTAATGTATAGTAGTAGTGGAGAGGGAAGGTTAGCGACCATTGCCGGCTATCTGTGAGTCAGTCTGCCTAGTAATGGCGCAGTGGAACATTAAACACCGTGATTTTGCTGTGGAGCAGCTCTTTAGAAACATCGAATCGTTTATTACTGTGCACAACTGTTCCGCTAACATTTTCAATGTGGCGATCCCTGATCACAGATCACTACTTAGTTGGATAACTACTTTCCAAACAATGGGATCAGTTATGAACAATAAATCTCCTGGACTTCAAAGAAACTTTGAAAGTGATGGAGAACTTTGAAGAAAGAATTTTGATATGCTTACATGATGAAGGATTCCATCTTTCATAAATGATTTTCCGTACATGAACGGTATTATTTTTAACTACATGTTTGAGATTGGATGAACTACAGAATTCATATATTAAAAGAATTTATGTTAACAATGTTAGAAGTCTTATTTATTTCAATAGTGATGATTTTTTTTTGCTCCACCCAGTACATAAGCAGAGGTTGAGATTTATGGTGACATTGCATTGGGAATGGTTAGCTAAAAAAAACCCCCTTAGCTAATATCCACCATTTTTAGATCTTAATGTTTAATCTTAATATTACTAAACAATGACAACAAATTTAACTGTATAATATAAAAGACATTTTAAAAGATGGAAAAGGTTTCATTGTATCTCACTAGCCCTGACTCTGTGGTTTTTGTTTCAGTGATGATATCGCTGAGCTTTGTCCACAGAGAATATTTGAGCTGGAGAAGAGCTCCTCATAGGAACATTATTTGGTTAGCTGTAGTCGTGATTGTGTAAGCATTGTGTTTTATTTATTTTGGCTTTACATTTTGAGAGAATGACATAATGTTTATAGCACAAAACTAAAGCCTTTGTCACATGTGGTAATTTTACTTTTTGATATTTTTAAAAATTGGTTTTATATGGCAGATAAGTTTCTCTATGCAACAGGCTAGTTGCTTCATATAACAGATTAGTTGCTTTACATAACAGACTTATTCCTTTACATGACAATCTAGTTGCTTTACATGACAGGTGCTTGCTTCATACAATGGACTATTTGCGTTATATAACAAAATAGTTGCTTTATATGACAGACTGGTTGTTTTTTAAGACAGACTTATTGCTTTACATGACTGACTAGTTGCATTACATGACAGGCTGTTTGGTTTATATAAAGACTAGTTGCTTTACAATATAGACTTATTGCTTTACACAACTGACTAGTTGCATTACACAAGTCTATTTGCTTTATATGACAGACCAGTTGCTTTACACGACAGACTTATTGCTTTACATGACAGACTAGATGCTTTATTACATGACCAACTACTTGATTTATATAACAAACAAGTTGCTTTACATGACAGAATATTTGCTTTATAAAATTTACTAGTTGCTTTATATGACAGTCTAGTTGCTGTACGAGACAGACTAGTTGCTTTATATGATACCTTAGTGATTTACATGTCAGATTATCTAATTTATGAGACAGACTAGTTGCTTTATGTGATTGACTAGTGGCTTTATTTAACATACTAGTTGCTTTACATGACAGGTTATTTTCTGTATGAGGCAGACGTGTTGCTTTACATGACAGACTATTTGTTGTATGAGGCAGACTAGTTGCTTTATGTAATGGATTAATTGCTTTATATAAAAGACTATTTGCTTTATACGTGGCAGACTATTTGATTTACATGACAGACTAGTTGCTGTATTAGTTGCTTTATGTGATTGACTGGTGGCTTTATTTAACATACTAGTTGCTTTACATGACAGGTTATTTGCTGTATGAGGCAGACTAGTTGCTTTATGTAATGGATTAATT